>DF361263.1:15710-44245 GCA_000787875.1 Solanum virginianum | reverse complement strand
ATGAAGATGGCCGGTGCATTAGTCAACCCAAATGCGAGTAGATACTTTCGAGGCAAGAGTCCAGCGGAGACTTGATGGAGCTTGGCCTACTTACACGAATGTAGTGACTGAAGAGTCGGCCAAGTTTAAGGCCGACCTATTGCAAATGTTAGCAGCCCTAGTTGTAGTCCCAGAGGTAGCACCGGCTGGTGATGAGGCCTTCGATTGGCTAGTCGACCATTCGGACATCCGTAGGAAGAGGCCCCTTGAGCATGATGATGATCCAAAGCCAATTTAGAAGAAGCCAAGATCGGAAGAGGAGCCCATACCTAAGGAGGTGGTGCAGGAGTCGCTATTGTTGGTGGCTATTCAGAGAGATCGGAAGCAGCACACCCCACATGGAGAGGGTAGTTCAAGAATTACTGAGGAGGAGTTGGTGCCCCAAGACCCCACAAACCAGCTAGAGACTAGTGCTTGATGCACCATGATGTTTGACCATTTTTGACTCCAGTTCTTACTTTTATTTATGAATATTTTGTTCTGTTGTTAGATAATATTATTTTGATGTTGGTTTTTAAATGTTTTATGATTGGATATTGTCTTTATTTTGGTTTTGGATATGGGTTCTTAAATGTTGGTTTTTGATGTATATATATCTAAGTTTATGTTTTTATTATGTTTGACTTAGTACCTGTTTTTACTTTGAGGACAAAGTATCCTATTTTGTTGGGGTATGGGAAGTTATGGATTAAGGTGAAGTCTGAGTAGCCTCAAGTCCATAACTTCTCTTATTTTTATGATCCCAAGGTTTTCTTGCCGTGATTCTTTTTCCTTGTGGATATTTACTTATCTGTTAAATCGGCATGTTTAGGTAGTGTAGATAATATGTAAATTCATAATAGTGTTATCTGTTGGCATATACATAGTCTTTAATTGCATTTTAAAGTTTTGATGAAAAAAATAGGTACCCTCAAAATTTTTGAGATTGCAGTTATTGATGCATTCATACATTTTTTAGTATCTGGCAATATTTGTTCTGATATTGTGAAGGTAAGTTGAGGCTGAAAGCATGACCTGTGAGTCTATACTTGATTGTTGATGCAATGCCATGTGTGTTGTGAGCTTATTTTGCTACATTCATGCATCTTGTATGGACTCAGAACGTGCCTTAGTACTCTAAGATTGGTTTAGTGATATGGTGGATATGGAAAGGATCTAACGCCTTTGTTCTTTGAGTGAACCCACTTTTTGCCTAAGTGACCCACCAAATGAGTGAGTGAATCCCTTGTTCCAAAATTTTTAGCTTCTCATGTATCATTCTTTCTTGACACATTTCTAACTTAATCTTGTTTGATGAAATACCTTGATATTGGCCCTAGTCTATCCTTGAACATATGAACCTTGATTGAGGCCAAAGGCTAAGTTGTGGGTGGCTGTAGTTGTTAGCCCTGGTTTGGGTGGCCGAACAAGTGCCATGGTGAAATTAAACCTTCACCTTCACAAGAGGGCTGGAAGAACCTAAGTTACTGTCATGCATGTGAATGTCCAATTGTAGTACTTCACCTTAGGCTAAAAGCCTAAGTTGAGGGTGGCCTTTATTGTGGTAAAGTAATAATAATAAGGTGGTTGGTTGGAAAATCAAGCAAGAAATGAAAAGGCATCAACCGAGTGAAGAAAAAGAAAAGAAAAGTGCCTTGAGTTTAGAAAAAGTAGTAAAAATGAGTTTGAAATTGAGGTAAAACTGAAAAAGAGAAAGAAAGCACTCGAGAAAAGCTCAAAATAGGAAAATAAGGGTGGATTTATTGAAAAGGTGATGGATTATGAAAACAAAAAGTGTTGGTAAACATGGTTCACGGATAGTTTTTAGTCACTACTTGCCTAAAATATTATACAAAGTCCCCTGGAGCTATGTTACAAGGCCATAAGTCCTAAATTGATCCAAATCCACTAATGCCAGAAGATGAGTATAGAGGCAAGCCTATGGTGTTAATCAGTATGCATAAATTTCAATTGTGACAGTGAGAATGCTTCCTTAGTCCCTGAATCCTAAATGATTTTTGAGTGAGTATGAGGAACTTTTTTCTAGTGAGGGCATTTGTACTACTTGAGTAGCATATGACTATACCAGTGATTGTAGACGGTTGATGCTCCTTAGCTTATCATAGTTGGATTACCATGTATCTCATTATGTTCTTGTTTTTGCTTAATAACTTTGCAATCCTATTTTGAAAATGGTAGTTGGGTACCTGAATCAAAAGAGTTGTCATATATGCCATTAGTATAGCTGCTATGTATTTCTCTTTGTCTATGTAGATTGAGTTTTTGCATGAGGACAAGCAACAATTCTAAGTTAAGGGTGTTGATGTACTGTCAAAATACAGCACATTTGACGCCTAAAACAAGGAATTTTATGAGTTCTTAATACGACTTTTTATGATTTTTATGGGTTTTGTGTTGTTTTTGCAGAAAAGTTAGGTTGGCATGACTTTTGAAGAAAATTTATAGATTTTGCTGAATCATAGGACATACAAGCTTGCCTACGAGTTGTAGCCAAAGCTATGAGTTGTGGGGTGTGTCATAGCAAGAATCAGAGACCAAAAGTTCAGAAATCTGCTAAGTGGAGGTCATCCCTATGAGGTCATCCTACGAGTTATAGTTCTCACCATGACTCATACAGGTGGACTCGCAGCAGGAATCAGAGAGTCAAAATGTTGGACCAAAAAAAATTGAAGGCCAAGACTACGAGAGAAACATACGAGTTGTAGCTCAAGCAACGACTCGTACTTGTGGATTATACCGGTTTAGTCCAAGATGCCACGAGTCTGATAAGAGACCCCGACTATGACTCATAGGTCACCCTACGAGTCGTACTTGCAAGTCGAACCAGTTGCCAGCTGTCTTTTTTGTGTTATTCTTAGGGTTTATTTGTAAACACTATAAAAACATTTAGTTTATTTTTTAGAAGAAGATTCCAGATTTTTTAGGATAGAACTTGCTGCTTGTTTTGCCTTAGCCATGAGTAGCTAAGCACCCACAACTTGGAGTTGTGAGAATCATGGGTAGTTGATTTGAGATAAGCCAGGTTTATTGCATTTCCATGATTGGAGTTTGCATGTATTTTCTATTTCCCTTAATCATGATTGTCATTTAGTGGTGGCCAACACCAAACCCCCTACTATCACTAACCCAACCAAGGTAGTGATGAATAGGAAAAGGGAAGTAGATGATAGGATTTAATTGATTTCTTTCTCGTCTAATCAACCAAACTTGACCAAGGAGAGGTTGACTGGGACTATTGGTAATGGTTAGTTGGCACACCATGTTGGCCGAAGTAGTCAAGCCCCGTATTCCCTGTGGATTCGACCCTAACCTTCGGTTAGGTTGATTGCTGACAACGACCGCTTTCTTATTGGAGCATGAACATCATCAGTACACAATATCTATTTCCTAAACCAGGGCCACTTTTGGTTGCCACCCTCAACTTAGGCTTTTTTTGCCTCTATCAAGGTTGATAATGCTTAAGACAGATCAGGGCTAATTTCAAGGTTTTTCACTAGACAAGGTTAGGCTAATTAGGTGTTTTTGAAGGAATTGGTACATGTAAGGCTCAAATATTTGGAACAAGGGATAAAACTTCATTTGGTTGGTCATTTTAGGGTAAAATGGACTAATTAAAGAACAAAGACCGAAGATCCCTTCCTAATCCATTTAATTTACAATCTAACTTAGAGTAACAGGGCAAGTTCTGAATTAACATAAAATGCACGAATCTAGCAAAATAAGCTCACACTCACATGACATTGCATATATTATCAACAAGAGACTCACATATCATGCTTCATGTCTTAATTATCCTCACTTATTATAATAACTATTGCCAAACACCCAAACATGCATGGTTGCATTTAACTACTAATCAAAAATTTTTGGTGGGTACCAATTTTTGAAACAAAACATAAAAACATGTTATATGCC
Source organism: Solanum virginianum (assembly GCA_000787875.1). Lineage (NCBI taxonomy): Eukaryota > Viridiplantae > Streptophyta > Magnoliopsida > Solanales > Solanaceae > Solanum > Solanum virginianum. The sequence continues at coordinate 40,291 of DF361263.1, read as the reverse complement.
ATAAGTATTAGTACTATATGCTACAAATATTATCTAAACATCCTAAACTTGCCAGTTCAATAAAAATTAAATATTCACAAGGAAAAAGAACACAGGTAAGAAAACCTCAGGACCAAAATTTGGGGTAGTTATGGATTATAAGCTACTCAGACTTCTCCAAGGCCCATAACTACCCACACCCTATCAAACAAATTGTGCATTGTCCCTAATGCACCAAATGAAGCAAAAATAGAATAAGTAGGTGTCCAAAACATACCTCGGCACCTAAGCGCTAGTCTGTGGCTAAGTTTGGCCATCCCTTTCCTATGGGGTAGTCTCCTCAGCTGCTGCACTCTGTCTGGAAGGGCCAGTACTCCTTGCCTATCATGCTCTTGAGCTAGCCTCATCTCCTCCTCGCATCTCAATGTCCTCAAGGCCAACCTAAGCTTGTCCTCTTCATCCTTAGAAAACTTTGTATGTACATTCCTATCATCTGGCTCTACATCCGTGCAAGGTTTCTTCCCGGGGAAAGTCTTGGAAGGCTCCGTTGAGGCAAATAAATCAAATAGTGGCTCCATAGATGTAGTCTCTAGTAGTGTCACAGGCACCGCGAGTGAAGCTGTCATGTTAGCCCTAAGCTTCTCGATCTCCTAATCTACGACTAATAAATCAGAAGGTCGGGCCTCGGCTAATGTGTTTGAACCTGGTCATCAAAGGCATCGATATGAATATCCACTCTAGAAACACGCTCCTGAATAGTAGAGATGGTGAACGCCTAGCTCCGCTCCTCTGAATCTGTAATAGCCTGTGGGACCCATGGCCTGAGCTGCTGGATAAGCTCAGATAATTAGCCCTTAGCATGTGATAATCACTGCACCATGGCTTGAATAGAAACAACAGACACATAAATGATGTCCGGTGTAGCAGGTTGTGAAGTGGTGACCTCTGGTGTAGTAGCAGCTATAGCAGGACCCCTCTCAAAATTAATTACCTCAGGCTACTGACATCTCTCATCAATAGTAGCAGCAATAGTAATGGTGGTAGCAGTTGTTGAACCCTCAGGTGGTGGCTTCGAGGCAAATATTTGTAGTGGTGGAGGCTATAATTGCCGGGTTGCCACTGGATTCTCATCAACCTTTATCTAGTTGGGCTCTAAAGTATACTGAGCCTCAACTTCTTGTCTAGCTGGTGCAAGATCTCCACCATAGACTCTATACAGAGTCTATCTATCAAAACCAGAAATGAGATGGAGATGGCCTTTTTTGGTGCTGACTCATGTATCTGCTCTGTTGTGGGTGGGGCCTAATTAATATCGTAGCCAGCCAAGATGCTGGCAACCAATACTGCATGCTCCAGCATAAGTGTGTTATCCGCCCATGTTGGTCGGATGTGTAATGGCCCATCAAAACTTGGCGGGGAAACTCACTGAAGCCTTCACTATAGGCTCAGTATGGGTAGTGATCCAAGTAGGCTTCGAACCTTGCTCCGTAGTATAACCAGCCACCCATGTCTAAAGAGAAGTATGATGCTTAGGATCTTTCATAAACAATGAGTTCTGAGCCATCCCCAACCTATGATCAAACTCTGCTGTAGACATGGGGGCATAGTATTCGGGACCAGTAAGCATGCGGCGGATGATCTCCTCAGAAACATCAACCTGCCGACCTCTCGTACGTACCTCTATCAATCTAGGCTGTGAGATACCCTTCTTCCCCTTGGGAAGATCTCACTGAATCATGGTGGCATAAGATGCATAAAACTCCCTCACTAACACCAGGGAGTATCGTCCAAGAGACTCTGTCAACCACCTCACTCCATATTGTATCATCGTGTCCTTAGTCCTGGGACACGACTAAGACTATCATTAATAACACTAGGCTCCTCTTATATCGAACGAGTAGGTTTGCCCCATTTCTTAGGCTAAATGCCCTCCAAAAATATGGCCTTCATACCCTCGATACATCACCACTGAGTAATAGCATCTGGTGTTGATGATAAAGATGATGCGACGGAGGAATCGATATCTCCTCTGTCCTCGAAGGCCCCCTTTTGAACTCTATGCCTCCCTAGAAGGGCTCATCTGGGGCATGCTAATCCTAGTCTCCCTACTACCTTTTCATCATACTGGAAGGACAATCACTCTGAGAGCCTGAGGCTTTCCAAACCCGGCAACAACTCTAGTCTGTGGTCGAGGTATCTCTTGGTCAGGCTGGGCATCATATATCTCCAATAACCCACTCAACTGAGGGGTCTGATCATCACTCGAATGATCGTCATCGGTAGGCTCATCTCCGAGCTTCCTCGTAAAAGCCTCAATCTTCGAGCGATTTCCTTTTGTGGCCATAGTATTTGAAAAATAAACATAAATGAACCATCATTAGCACTAATAATCAAAAAACAAAATGCAAAAATATATTTGGATCAATTGCAGAAAGGGTCTATGAGGGCCCCTTTACGAGTCGTAGCTAAGCACTACGAGTCGTAAAATGCTCTCGTAGATCAATGCTTCAGAACAATAATGGTCACAATAAAAGTTTACAAGACCTTGGTATGATTCGTTATGTGTTTGACAAGTCATAAACTTGGGTCGTATAAAATTCCAGAGAGTAATTTAGAATAGGCAAGGATCTATGAGACCTATCTACGAGTCGTAAAGTGATCTACAACTCATAGAAGGTCTTGCCTGATGAATACTCAGATTATCAAGTATTTGGAATTTCCCACGAGGGACAATTATGACTGATAGACTCATCTATAATTTGTAAAAGACTCTCGTGAACAAGAAATCCTACGTACTTGATATTTCTTAGTCTATCACACAAACCCTAAAAACATTTCAAATATTATCGTACCAGTATTGAAGCAAGCATACAAGTACCCAAACATAAGAAGCACATAACAACCAATACCCACGATAATTTTAACATAAGAACATCCCCTTGAAAATAATTTAGCATCAATATCCTATTATTTCAACCATTCTGATTTGACTTATACAAATTCGTATGCCTATGATAAAACCCAACAACTTACCATCACAAGTCATGCAATATCAACCAATCAAGCATGGATGACGATTCAATAGGGATAACATTTAGCAATAAATCATGTCAAACATTTAATTATGGACTTAAGCATTAAATTCAATCAAAGGCGACCCTAGTTTCACCTTCATCATCCAAATTCACCAAGAGTTTCATGATTAAACATTAAACCAACATGCTCATCAAGTTGAACATGTACTAATCAAGGCAAATTAATGAAGAATAACTTGAAGAACAAAAAGAGAGAAGATGATTGAACCTGAAACCCTTGGTGTCAAAAAATGGTCACACTAGCTGGAATTTGATCAGAAATGGAGGGGAAGGGAAACTTTTGGAAAATTGCAGTCAATTAGGTCAAAAGTGGGGTCAAAATAATTTGACCCTCCTGTCACGCCCTAAAGTCCCAGTAAGGCAGACTGGCACCCATTGCCAATAAGGCTCGGGAGAATCAACATATAACCATGCACTTTCTATGATCGTTATAAGGGGTTTCCATATTCAGCATTCATTCAAGAAAGTAAATAATAATAACAAGCCAAAAGAAAATGCATATGACTAGGTCGTTGGAGCGCAAAGTCTAAAGTATGAGACATGACCATATTTTACTTTACGTTATCTACAAAGCCTTTAGATAAGGAACAATATCTGATAAGGGTCGAGACAGGCCCCGCCTTATGACTAACTATACCATGCAAAAATTTAAGCTCTAGATACACAAAGCTCTGAAGCAACTTGGAGCTTAGTAACAACAGCTGGATATCCTATACTCCTACTGGGGAGAGCTACTAGCACATGTACTTGCAGCATGAAATACAGGTCTCCCATAAGGGATGTTAGTACAAGATAGTATACTGAATATGTAAGGCAGGAAACACTGTATATGAAAAAAGAACCCAAATGATGTCATACAAGGGTGCAAGGATAAGAGACCACATTTAGTCATATTGTGGAATTATGTACGTTATGTCCTTTTTATTACTTTAACTTTCTTTGCTGTATAATCTATGCACAACATGTTATACAAGTAACTAGCTGAGCAGTGGTAAATAAATATCGGGATCAACCCATGCTAGGATTTCCTTTCACCCCTGGGATACCCCCCATAATATGGGATCGACCCATGCTAGGTGATTCTTCCATCCTTGGGATACCACCCATCAATAAGCAATATACTTTATCTTTTATTTATCTTTGAGATGATTCTTTTGGTGGTAGTAATATTGGAGATGTAGGACCATAGATATAGCATGTTACACATAAATAATCATGCAAGACAATACCATAATGAAAAAAGTAGGTTATACAGATAATGAGATGCGTAGGATGTGAAATAACACATGAACTTTATTTAACAATAGGGAGCTCATGTATCTAGGTATCCAAGTATGTATGTAGATTCACAAATGACTATGTATGGAGGCATATGAACATGTGAAAGAGTGGAGACATGGTTATTAGCTATGTCAGCAAGTAAGAATCTAAATTCTATGCCAAGTAATACAAAATTGAGTAGCCTTACATAACTCATTGTACGACCTCGTTATTACCTCGAAGTAACCTCTTTTTCCCTCAAATACTTATATATAATAGACCAGGTGATAAACCTAGTATTAGCAACTATTAAATACATCTTGGCAACCCAATATTATTAAAAACAACACATGGACAGCAAGCATTTAATTATCAACCCAAGAGTATTCTTTCAATATTTCCACCTCTAATCATATTTTCTAATACACATTCTCAAATAAATATCATGTTCAGCTTGTTTTTGTACCATAACAGTCTCACAATAACCCACAAAGCCGAACATATAACAATTATACACAAACAAACAAGTAGGTGGCATAACATTATGTCCCTTCGCTACATTTCGACATCAACAATTCCAAACCTGTACCAACTTCAACCAAACTGTTCCCATCATATTTACGCATAAAAACATTCCTAAAAAGCCGATGTCCCAAGGTCCATGACACGTGTCGTGGGACTTGTATTTACCAAATAGACACTGTCATCAACCAAGTGTGAGGCCAAAATAGGCCTCACCATCCATGTGGATGAACACGAGCCTAATAGGTGGAGGATGTGAGACCATAGTCCTCAATCAATCAACCCACAATTTCTACAAACAACCCACATAGGATAATACACTAAAACTCGATTGTTTACATAGAACAAAATAGTGCAGCGACCTTTCTACATCATTACATAACTAAAAATTATTAAGAAAAGCAACCTCCCTTCATAATCAAGCCAACTAAGAAGAGAAAAGCTCCCAAATAAATAAAAAAGTGTACAACAATCTATGGAATACATGTTGTCCAAATATGTCAGCACACGTATAACTAGCCTAGTCTCTTGTTTTTCATGAAGAAACCATACTAAATACACAAGTATATTTGATACGCCCAAATTTACACTCCAAATGGAATAGTAAAGCGGTCATTGATCAAATATAGAACGCAACCAGAGTTAAGGTCGATCCCACAGGGAATGTGTAAGAATATATCTATTAGCATTATTTTTAGATGTAATATCTACTCCTAAAACAAAAGTGCATGAAGTAAATATGGGGGGTTTTAGTTTTTTTTAAAAAAACTAATTTACTAAAGTAAAGCAATAAATGAGTGTAAAAACAACTAGATTTCAAAAAATTAAAGCGAGGTTAGGATTGTATTCCCCATGACATCTAACACGATAGCCGAATCTATTGGTAAACTCATTCATGATTACGTATATAAGATCTAACAAGTAATGTAACACCTAATTCACCTCTCATTCCCTCTTAGATATATATCATTCATCACCTTTCGATCTCAGAACGTATACATACTAACCTTTGTTGTTAATCCCGAAATACACCTTTCGATCTCAAGTACTTAGACTAAGTTAAAAACCCTGAATTTCTGTTATAGAACTCTTTTCCTAATCAAAACATCCCTTTAGGGCATGCAAAGAATAAAGGCTACCCTAATGCGTCGACTCATCAAGGAAGAAATTATAATAAAGATTACTACGATACATATGCTAATCAATCCCAAGATTTATCCCATATTCACCTATCTTATTAATTAGTCATGGTTCCCACAACCCTAGTTGTGAGTTTAGCCTAACATATTCAAGAAATAAAACTCATAATGATTCAAGAAATTCATAATAAATGACTTACTATTGAAGAATCCACAAGTTACAATCTTGAATTCAATAAACCAAATTCCCAAAATCTTGTGAAATCTCTAAGAAAATAATATTTTCCAAAGTTTTCTAGCTCTAGCCGTCCAAAACTACCTCAAAATGAAATAAAGTAACTATTTATATATAAAGAAAACCTAATCCTAATTAAAATAGGAAAAATCCATCAACATGGACATGGGCCACCACACGGCCCGTGTGATGGTATATGGTCCGTCAAACAGTTCGTGTATTTATCCTTAGCAAGGAAAAATCCATCAACATGGACAAGGGCCACCACACGGCTCGTGTGACAGTAGACGGACCTTCAAACGGTCCGTGTGGCTGTCCTTGGCCTCAAACTTCGCTGCTCGTCACATGCCACTAGACGTTTAGGAAAATGGCCTATGTGGGTTTGAACGGTCCATGAAATAGACCGTCTGATGCACCTTAGTCAATTTCTTGGTCAAGTTTTCTACACGCCTCAATGTCACAGATCGTGGTTGGTCACACAGTCCGTGAAATGCTCCGTCTATACACCCTTAGCTCATTATACTTGTTTTTTGATGGTGTCACCTTCACATCACCTACATGGGACTTAGGATGGCCCGTCATACTCCCAATGGCCTGTCAGATCGTCTTATGCCACTTGGATAAAATCTTTCATCTTTCGACAGACTACCCCTTCACTCACTTTGACGAGCTTCATGACGACCCGTTTGATGTCCCAAGGTCCATGACACGTGTCGTGGGACTTGTATTTACCAAATAGACACTGTCATCAACCAAGTGTGAGGCCAAAATAGGCCTCACCATCCATGTGGATGAACACGAGCCTTGTAGGTCCCCGTGTGCGCACACTTGGTTCCACTTTTGCTCCTCTTTGCACTCTTTTTCATCCTTTTTCCTTTCTTACTCTCATTTCTTCCATACCTTAGTCTTTTTCCTGAAAAATAACAAAAATAAATATCAAAATAACAAGTTTGCTTGAGAACGTGCAAAAATTCTTTATTTAAAGCGTTATACAAGTCGTATTTCTATGACTCATCAACACCCTCAACTTAGAATAATTGTTTGTCTTCAAGCAATAACAACTCAACCAAACAATGCATAAACACAAGTGCTCACTCAGATTATGGATCGCCCTACAATTTTCAACATATATGCCCCGCTAACAAGTTCAAGAATATGTTCATACCCCAAATGGATCCACAAAGATTAAGGAAAACATTATGCATGCATGGTCAGTCTATATATGATCAGGAATAAAGATACCCTAATTGAGTTAGCAACCAATTAATGCATAAGATAGTGCCCTCACCACAACGAAGCTCCTACTCAACGTAAGCATGTAAATAGAGACTGGAATATAGTCACTTACTCTCAGAAATGACTTCATGTAGACACACACGTATCAATCATGAACTTGCCCTTATTTTCACCACCTTAACTTTTGAATACCTTTAGCTTGGGTCAAGGTTCACAATATCTTTCTAAAGGACCAGCGCTAACATAAGCCACCCTCAGCTTAGGCTTTTGCCCTAGGCAGAGGTTCACAGTGTCCTTGGAAAGACTAGGGCCAAAACAGAGATCAACAGATAGATTGGGGAAGTGAATTTTGGTGATTACAAAGAAAAGGTCCATTTAGGCTCAACTTTTGGTTCAAAAGGACAATTTCATTTGGTTGGTCAATTTTTCTTGGTTAAGTTACTATTCAACAACAACGACCTAAGATCCCATCCTAATCCAGTCATTCAATTATTTCAGTGGGACTAACCAGGCAAGTTCTATCTCACAAGTGCGTCGACGGAATTATGCAATTAGCTCACATACACCTGGCACATCTTATACACTAGTTGGTACTAAATCATATAGCCTACTTCATTCTTCAAAATACCAACCATACACATATAATACTTACCACAATAATGCAAGTTAGTCAGGATGAGATGCAAACACATATCTACTTAGCATTGTTAACATGGAACATCAAAAAGATCTACAGGGGCTACCCTAGAGTTCTGTGAACACTTATATTACATAAATAGTACGACCTAAACATGGCAGTTCTACTAGATAATACACTTGAGAGAAAAGAAACATGGCAATAAAAACTCTCAAGTGGTAGGATGCCCTACCCCCTCCAAAAAAACAGTGTATAATAGTGCCCTCACTGCACTTTAACACAAGTTAATGAACAAATAGGGGATAGAGCATACCTTAGATGCCCTAGGCATCAGCAGTGTCTATGGGACCAGACCCCCTTCAGGTATCATCATCAGCATATGTAGTACCCGATCCAAAGGTGCTAATGGAGGATCCTACCTGTGCTGCCTCTACAGCCAGCCGCTATCGTTCTACCTGTTCAGTTGCTGCTTGGAGCAGGGCCCTGGTACCCTTGCATATTTGCTGGTCTTTTTCCTTCTGTGGGCCATGCAGAGGACTCTCTTTGGTGACCACGATGCTTACCTTTATCCTTCCTCCTAAGTTGCTTAGTGGGTAGAGCGGGTGCCCCAGATAGGGCTGGTGGAACACCCCATATCTCATCCAGATCTGGCACCAGGGGGACATTGAATAGGTTTATCCATAACTCTAGAGGCGAGGCCAGTGTAGAGGCCTGGTATTGTGCAGTGAACTTAGCAATCTGAGCCTTCATACCATTCACTGTCTGTACCAGATCCTTTATTTTATCCAGTCATACTCCCGAACATGGTATGGAAGTATCCCTCCAACGTGCTTACTTGCGGCCTGCAATCTGAGCCTTCATCCCATTCACTGTCTGTACCAGATCCTTTATTTTATCCAGTCATACTCCCGAACATGGTATGGAAGTATCCCTCCAACGTGCTTACTTGCCTCTGCATGATGGTGATTCAGCTCAGATGGGCTTCCTTACGTTGGACTACCACCCACTACGAATGAGACTAGACCACCTACAAAATCCTCTCTACAATTTGGTCAACAATAGCATGTGTCTGCCGCTGGTCTGCCATCACTCTGGCCAAAAACTCATAAGGCACATATACGTACCCTTGTTACACCGGAGAAGCTACACCACTATTTTTGGGCTGCTCATAAGTCACACCTGATGGTGGGACAGTAGTGTAGTCCTCACATGGCAAGGGTTGTTGTGGAGGTGCGAATGGGAAATTTGTCGACCCCCTTAATTAACATGTTTTGCTCCTCATGAGTGGGTTTTGGACATCCTAAATCAGGGCAATGTTGGCTACACCCTTAGGAGCTATCTTCTTGTCCAAAAAATGAGTATTAGGAACACAAGCCTGTTTGCAAAGGGCACGACCTAGGCACGGGAAAGGCATGCTAGCTCTCTCAGATAAAGTGCGGTCTCGCATCTTGAAAGCAATAATTTGGCCAACATTTACTCTGTATCTAGACATCAGGCATGCTATTAGAGAAGCATGCAAAGGTTGGAGTAGGTTATCGTTTCCTGTGGGCCGCAACTGGCCAGCACCACTAACCACTAAAATTTTGCAGCAAATGTCAATGATGCTTTAGCAATATGATACTTAGGGTCTGTAACCAAGGTTCCTCCTCCCCCTGAATGGCTCTTCGTTTGGCGATCTATCCCAACAGTAAAATCCTAGATGAAAAATCAGACATCTGCACTGCATCCATAATCTGCATGTGTCTTTCCATAAACTAGGCATGTGGAGGAGCTTAGTAGTCTGGCCTAAATAGGAACCGATTGATGGTGGTTTCTGATATATTCACTCGTGTACCCTGCACCATTACATGTGACCTCAGGGACTTAGTAAGAGAGACTTATCTCTTCACATTTCTTAATTGGTACCCTCCACTGAGTTCAGTAGGCTAGCGGCATAGTTGGAATAAAACTCTTCAATAATGGTGGGCCTGTAGTAGCCTAGTGGTTGCACCATCCAAACAAACTTATATGAGTTAAATGTATCACTGATGTTCGGAACTCGGTCAAGTTGGTCAGTGATTACTCGAACCTCCGAAGGATTTACCACTGTTTGAAACCCCCAGAACCTTTTGTAAGTCCATTAGTATAGATATTCTTAGCGCCCAAGATTATCCATCGACCCCTTAGAAAAATAATAAGTACCATGGAATTTTCTGGGTCTGTCATTTGGGAGACTGCAAAATGAATAGCCACATCATCACTGTCCCAAAGTTTGACCATGTTTGCCTGCTCTTGAGTATCATGACCCTCAGCCTCCGGAGTTTGCCCTTGCTCGTCCTGGTCTGAAGTGTTCTTCTGTTCCAGGGCAGCTGCCTCAACTCTTGTGGAAGGGTACCCTTCTTCAGACTGGGGAGCTCTACGATGGCCTGATGCACGAGCCTACGTAGCACGAGGAGAGATGGGGGATACATTGCCTCTATAGCGAACTTTAGACCCACTGGAAGAGTCATCACCTGAGTCACTCCCAACCTGATTGTTAGATGATACAGTTGGGGAGTCATCGATGCGTGACACAGGCTATTCCCTATCATTGCATCTAACTAAGTTGTATTGTGGACCCATAGTACCTGCAAGTGCCATAAAGGAATACACGTTAGAAAGTATTGGACATGCAGTTTGATGCACTAATGAGTACTCAGACTTCCCCTGTGCCATAAAAGTGACAATAACCCTTAAGAATAGTGTCACCCGGACTATTGTAGGACCATTACACTTAAGAACATATATAACTTAAAAATTAAAAGCAACCTATGTAAAATAATATAGCTACATGGACCCTACACGGCCTGTGTAATGAGACACTGTTCGTGAAATGGCCCGTCAAAAAAGACTTGGTCGTGATATTTGGCCGATGGCGTGTCATGGGTCATTACATGGTCCGTGAGACATGACACGGGCCGTGTGAAGGGCCATCCGACACACTTTTTGCCAATCTTCAGCTTTGAATGCTCATACATACAAGTCAATGCAATTTTACCCCACTTTAAACATGATTACCTCAAAACAATAGCATATAAAAGTCAATTTCCCCAAAAGTTATATCAAAAAGCAACAAAAATCCTCACTTTTCATGGTGTAGACCTTAAGAGCTCAACAATGGTGGTTTGCACCACCACATGCATGCCCAACATCAGCAATGCAAATTATGATGCTTTAAATCAAGAAAGAACTAATCTTTGACTAAGATTTACATATGCAAGCACCAAAATCAATATTAGAAGAAAGAGAAATTAGGTTCTTACTTAGTGAATAACATTGAAGAAGAGGAGTTGCTTCAAAAACTTGATACCCACACTTGGTTTAAGCTACGAATCGTGTGATTAACTCACGAATCATCACAAATAAGATGGTAATTTATTGGGGTTTTAAACGAGAAGGTGAAAAAAGGGAAGGGGGAACTGTGAGAGTAGAGAGAGAATGGAAAAGTCTTGAAGCGGGATGTTGGGGTCAAAGAAAGGGTATTTAAAATACCTTGGTTAACATAGTTGATCTTTTTCTCTCTCCTCTACACGAACGGCCTCACGGCCCGTATCATGTGGCATGGTCCTTTTGGACCATTCGTCCCACCATACTTGGAAAAATAAAGCACTTACCTAGTCCCTCTTTGGTCGGTACCACCTCAACGATCGACCACATGGGTCATTAGAGACAGGACAAGCCGTTGAGTTACCTATTTCCCAACACTTAGCAATTTCCAATGCACGTCCTGATGGGCCACGTATGTGTATGCCAGATAACTCGTTCCATGAGCCGTGACATATTGCATGGTCCGTGTGGACAGACTGTGTCACCCCACTTAGCCAACTTATTGCACATAGATACCCTACATCATTCAAACATGCTAGACGAGCACCCCTATAAATTGTCTCACACCAGACGGTCCGTGCAGCTACATGTGGCCTTTCACTTAGCCAAAATTTGGCTGCTGTGACATCCAGCCATGCCGTCCACCACACGTAAGCTCCCGGCCTCCAAAATGATACCTGTACTCCCCTGAAAATATTAGTCAAAAATAAGAAAAATGGATGACATATATATGATGATTTTTTTATTTTAATAATAACTATTACAATGCATGGGTTGCCTCCCATGGAGTGCTTGATTTAACTCGCGGCATGACGCATTGTCTTGACTACTCAGACTTTGTCAAGGAACAAGACCTCAATCACTAAGGCTTCTTCTACTGCACCCAAATATTACTTTACTCTTTGTTCGCTTACCTTGAACCGATCCCCATTCTCCGCTTCTAGCTCAATTGCACCATGCGGAAACACCTAGATGATTTTGTATAGGCCAAACTACCTTGACTTGAGCTTGCCTGGAAAGAGTCTCAATTGGAGTTGTATAAAAGTACCTTGTCACCAACACTAAAACTCCGCAGAGCAATATGCTTATCATGTTGGATCTTCATCCTCTCTTTGTACAATGTTGCACTCTCATATGCTTGGAGGTGAAACTCATCCAATTCATTGAGCTGGTCAAGTCTTAGGTCAGCAACCTCCTCCCAATTCATGTTGAGCTTCTTCAAAGCCCAAAATACCTTGTGCTCTAACTCCACAGGCAGATGACAGGCTTTACCAAACACCAACTAATATGGAGACATACTAATGGGTATTTTGTAAGCTGTTTTGTAGGCCCAAAGTGCATTGTCTAACGTCCTTGCCCAATCCATCCATGTAGCATTCACAAACTTGGTCAGGAGTTCCTTGATCTCTCTGTTCAACACTTCAACCTATCCACTAGTCTGCGGGTAATAAGGTGTGGCACCCTTGTGCTGTCGTACTCCATATTTTACTAGCACTGCATGGAAAACCTTATTATAGAAGAGAGAACCCCCGTCACTAATGATAGTTCTGGGTGTCCCAAATCTGGAAAAGATGTTCTGCCTCCGAAATTGGACAACACGCTTGCCCTCATTGTTTGGTAATACCACTACCACCACCTATTTGGAGACATAGTCCACCGCCACCAAGATGTACTTCTTTCATAAAAACTCACAAATGGGCCCATAAAGTCAATGCTCTAGACATCAAAAATCTTTACCTCAAGAATAGGGGTCATAGGCAGCTCTTGGCACTTGGAGATGTTACCTTATCGCTGGCACTGATCACACCCAAGCACGAAGTTGTGGGCATCTTTATAGATGGTGGGCCAGTAATACCCACATTGGAGAATCTTCTTCACCGTTCTGGCCCCACCATGATGACCCTCCACTGCGGATGAGTGACAGGCCTCCATTATACTCAACATCTCTGCTTCTGGAATGCACCGCCTGATAACACCATCAGCACATGTTCTGAACAAGTATTTGTCATCCCAGAAGTACCTACACAAATCAAAAAGAAACTTTTTTCTCTGGTGAGGGTTAAGGCCCTCTAGCATAATATCGCTCACCCGAAAGTTAGCAAAATCAGCAAACCAAGGAATGAGGTCAACAGAAGCTACCAATACTTGCTCATCATGAAAGGAATCATCAATGTTCAACCAATCCTTCAGTCTTGACTCATTCCCTAATCTGGAAAAGTGGTCTGCTACTTGGTTCTCATATCCTTTTCTGTCTAGGACCTCGAAGTCAAACTCCTGCAGCAGGAGAACCTATCTGATCAACTACGATTTAGCATCTTTCTTTTCTATGAGGTATCTCAAAGCCACATGGTTTGTGTGCACTATTGATTTGGTGCCCCATAAGTATGCCCGAAACTTATCAAATACATATACCGTAGCCAGCAATTCCTACTCAGTCACTGTGTAATTCTTTTGAGCATCATTGAGGGTTTTGCTGGCATAGTATATGGGGTGGAAAATCTTGTTGCGCTTCTATCTAAGTACAACACCTATAAAAATTCTTGTTGCATCACACATCACCTCAAATGGGGTAGTCCAGTCAGGTGCAACCACCACAGGAGCGAAAATCAGCTTTTGGTTCAAAGTCTCAAAGGCATGCTTGCAACTATCATCAAGGTGGAACTTTGCATCCTTCTCTAGCAGCTTGCCCAAAGGATGTGCAATCTTAGAGAAGTCTTTGGTAAATCATCAGTAGAAGCTTGCATGCCCAAGGAAACTCCAGACTTCCTTCACAGATATGGGAGGCGACAATTTCTCAATCGCCTCGATCTTTGCCTTATCTACTTTTATGCCCTTCTCGGAGACCTTATGGCTAAGAATTATCTCCTCTTTTACCATGAAGTGGCACATCTCCTAATTTAGCACCAAGTTAGCCTCCTCACAATGCTGTAATGCCCTGCTAAGATTCAACAGACATGTATCAAAGGAATCACCTACTACATAGAAGTCATCCATAAATACCTCGAGGGTGTCTTCAACCATGTTAGAAAAGATCGACATCATAAAGCACTGAAAGGTGGCTGGGGCATTTCACAACTCGAAGGGCATCTTTCTGAAAATAAAAGTCCCATACAAACAAGTGAAAGTAGTCTTCTCTTGATCCTCTGGGGCTATGGATAGCTGATTATAGCCCGAGTACCAATCCAAGAAGCAGCACAACCCTCGACCTGCCAACTTGTCTAACATTTGGTACATAAAGGGCATGGGGAAATAGTCTTTGAAGGTCCATTTATTCAACTTTTGATAGTCCATACAGACTCGCCATCCAATCATAGGTCCCAATGGGATTAGCTTATTTTTTCGTTGGCAGCTACTGTCATGCCTCTTTTTTTCGGGACACACTGCACTGCACTGACCCACTTGCTATCACAAATAGGGTATACCACCCTAGTATCAAGCCACTTGATGATCTTGTTTGACTACCTCTTGCATAGTTGGGTTCAGGCTATGCTAGTGCTCAATACTGGGCATACAATTATCCTCTAATTTGATCTTGTGCGTGCATATCTCTGGAGGAATCCATATGATATCTGTGATGGTCCAAATAATAGTTCGATTGAACTTTTAAAGGACCTCCAACAATGCCTCTACCTAGTTTTCATGCAGATCTGCAGCTATAATCATAGGAAGAGTGTTGTCAGTACCCAAAAATACATACCTAAGGTATTGGGGAAGCTCCTTGAGATCCACAGCTAGAGGCTCCTCAATGGAAGTTTTAGCTGGTGGTGTGGACATTTTCTGCAGGTCCAAGTCTAATTTTCTAGGGACAAATGGCTTGGTTCCCCTACCTTGCAATGTATTCACGGTGTCTGCATACCCGCTAATACCATCATCTAGGAAGTTTATCAACATCGCTGCTAGTGTGTCTACACTGCTTCGCGTTCTTGGGCATTCATTCACGGTGTCTGCATACCCGCTAATACCATCATCTAGGAAGTTTATCAACATCGCTGCTAGTGTGTCTACACTTATTATTTCCTCAAGTGGGATCTCAGAAAGACAATCATCTTCAATATCTCAGATAGACATCACCGCCACCTCTTTAGGTCTCTTCATTATAGCGTACACATTGAACTTCACCTCTTCTGTGTTGAGTTTGAAGGTTAGCTATCCTTGCTCTACATTAACCAATGTCCTGCCAGTAGCCAAAAATGGTCTCCCAAGGATGATGGGAACCTTAAAATCCACCTAAAAGTCCAGAATAAAAAAGTCCATAAGAAAAATGGACTAGCCCATATGAACCAGTATATCACATAGGATCCCCACGGGCCGCTTTACTAATATATCTGCCATGAATAGCAGTATTGTAGTGGGTGTGGGGGCTCCTAAGCCTAGCTACCTGTAAACTGCCAGCGACATCAAGTTGATGCTGACACCCAGATTATAGAGAGGTCTTGTGAAATCAATTGCTCCAATGGTACACGGGATAGTGAAAGCTCCCGGATCTTCCTTCTTTTCTATAAGAGATCTTGTGGCAATGGCACTATAATGGTGGAGATTGTTTGCCAGCTCGATTGTGGCTGTCCTCTTCTTAGTCACTAAGTCTTTTATGAACTTAGCGTAGCCTGACATCTGCTCAAGTGCCTCAACTAGAGGGATGTTCAATAAAATCTCTTTTAGCATGGACAAGAACTTCTGAAACTTGCCATCTTCAACCTTCTTCTGCAACCTCTGTGGAATGGTGGTGCCAGCTTAGGAATGGCTGGCAGAGGTTGGATTACTGCTGGTGTCACCTCAGGCTCTATTGGTGTCACCTCTGCTTCTTTACTCAAATCATCAACATGCGCCTCCACGGGGTTAGGCATCTTGCCCTTAGCTAAATCCAAACCTGCATTACTAGGTATAACAGGGTTAGAGAGTACTTTACCACTCCTCGTGATTACTACTATGTAATGACCATTATTTTTAGAGTTCTGAATAGTGTCACTCGAAAGTGACCTAGTTTTTCTCTAATTTATGGCTACTGACAATTTCCCTATTTCCTGCTCTAATTACTTGATCTAGGTGGAATGCGAGTTGACCAGCTATCGAACATTGGATATCTCCCCTTTTATATCTCGCATCCCTACCTCAGTGGACTCAACTTTGTCAAGCACCTTTGCCATCATCTCTTTTAATTTGGAGTTTCGCCACCATCATTCTAGCACTCTCAGTTCCTATAGCTATCTCTATTCTGCTAGTTTCCTTAATAGTTCTGATCACAACTATAGTTCCGACCTTAATTATCGACGTTGAACGGCCGATAACCCCCTAGCTACCTAAGAAGTTCGCCTCATCATCATAATTATATCCTTGGTCATCATACCTGGGCATTGTGTCTATAGATTTTACCTTTTTGGAGCCTCCATCTAAGAAATGCTTTGCCAGCAAGTCCAGTTGGGTCTTCATATGGGCCATGTCCTGATCTCATTCTTCCTCCTTTTGTTGCTATTCTACAATCATCTCAAAGACGAGCCCCAAACAGTCTCCATCTCTTATGTACCATGCCCTGTTATTCTTAGCTACCTGATCTAAGATCACCACTATGTCTGGGAAAGTCCTAGACATGTATGATCCCCCATAGGCTGCATCAATGATCGGCTTTGTCACAAAGTTACAGGACCTGAAGAAGATTACCTTCAAGTGCTCATCTGTGAGGAGATGATCAGGACACTGCTTAAGCTTCTGCCTGAATCTCTCCCAAGTCTCATGTAATGCTTCATTCGGCAGTTGCTTGTGAGACCCAATGATTTTCAGATGTCTTGATGTGGGGAAGAACCTCTCCAAGAATGCATCCTTGGGGATGAAATCATGTGGAAGTTCATTCAACCACATAGTTGTTGCACCAGAAAGAGACAATGGGAATAACTGCAACCTAATTGCCCGTTGACTGACCCCAGGAATCTCAGATGATTGGTATGTCACTAGAATGTTGAGGACATGCTGATTTGGATCCTCTATTATTGCGCCGCTAAAAAACCCTTTCAAATGTAGAATCTGCAACATAGTTCCAATGATAGTGAACTTAACACCCGTAGGCAATAGGGAGAGTACAATTGCCCTAGTGGTCCCAGCACCCTCATCATCATCGTTCACTACTTAGGGCTACCAAGGCACTTGGGGTCTAACACCGGGTAGCGGTACCTGTCTAAGTGGTGCTGCCAGTGGTACCTTATTTCCAAAATTGTCATCATCACCCAAACCATTATTTCCCCCACCCGTAGGGTTCATAGCCAACTCTCTCAGTCTAACTGCTTCGCGTTCTTGGGCATTCATTCTGCGGATTGATTTAGTAAGCTCGGGTCATAGTGAACAAGTGTTTCACCCTTGCTTCGGGTATTTGGCATGCAATACAGGATCCCTACCAAGAAACAAAAGTAAAATTACAAACTAGTATTACAAACTGAGAATAGAAACTAATAGGCTATTACTTCGCCGTATTGCCCTGCAACAGCGCCAAAATTTGATATGCCCAAATTTACACTCCAAATGGAATAGTAAAACGATTGTTGATCAAATATAAAACTCAACTAGAGTTGAGGTTGATCCTTGAATGCAAGAATGACTAGATTTCAAAAAATTACTACGAGGCTAGGATTGTGTTCCCTATGACATCTAACATAATAGCCGAATCTAGTGGTAAACTCATTCATGATTATGTATATAAGATCTAACAAGTTATGTAACATCTAATTCACCTCTCCGTCCCTCTTAGATGCATATCATTCATCACTTTTTGGTCTCAGAACGTATATGTACTAACCCTTGTTGTTAATCCTAGAATACTCTCATCTTCTATCTCAAATACTTAGACTAGGTTAAAACCCCTGAATTTCCATCATAGAACTCTTTTCCTAATCAAAACATCCCTTTTGGGTATGCAAAGAATAAAGGCTTACCCTAATGCATCAACTCATTAAGGAAGAAATTATAATGAAGATTACTATGATATATATGTTAATCAATCCCGAGATTTACCCTATATTCGCCTATCTTACTGATTTTTCATCGTTCCCACAACCCTAGTTGTGGGTTTAGCCTAATATATACAATGAATAAAACTTGTAATGATACAAGGAATTCATAATAACTGACTTACTATTGAAAAATTCATGAATCCACAAGTTACAATCTTGAATTCGATAAACAAAATCCCAAAATCTTGTGAAATCTATAAGAAAATGATATTTTTCAATGTTTTCTAGCTCTAGCCATCCAAAACTACCTCAAAATAAAATAAAATAACAATTTATCTATAAAGAAAACTTAATCCTAATTAAAATAGGAAAAATTTATCAGCATGGACACAGGCCACCACATGGCCCATGTGACGGTAGACGAACTATCAAACGGTACATGTGGCGGTAGACGAATTGTCAAACGGTCCGTGTGGCTATCTTTGGCCTTAAACTTTGCTACTTGTCACGTGCCACTAGATACTTAGGTAAATGGCCCGTGTGGGTTTGAACAGTCCATGAAATAGACCGTCTGATACACCTTAGTCAGTGTCTTGCTCACATCTTCCATACGCCTCAATGTCACGAACCATGGTTGGTCACACGGTCTGTAAAATGCTCCGTTTGAGCACCCTTAGCTTATTTTGCTTATTTTTCAATGGTGTTACCTTCACGTCACCCACACGGGACTTGGGACGGCCTGTCAGACTCCCAATGGCCTGTGAGATATGTCGTCTTATGCTAATTGGCCAAAATCTTTTAACTTTCGATGGACTACCCCTTTATGTCACTTTGATGAGCTTCCTGAAAACCCATTTGATGTCCCACAGTCTGTGACACATGTCGTGGTACTTGCCTTTGCCAAATAGCCACTGGCATCAATAAAGTGTGAGGCCATGATGGGCTTTATGGTCCGTGTGGATGTACAAGAGTCGTGTAGGCCCCCGTGTGCCCGTACTTGATTTGATTTTTGCTCCTCTTTACACTCTTTTTCATCTTTTTTTCTTTCTTACTCTCATTTCTTCCATGCTTTAGTCTTTTTCCTTTATAACAACAAAAACAAATATCAAAATAATAAGTTTTCTTGAGAACTCGCAAAAATTCTTTATTTAAAGCATTATACAAGCCATATTTCTACGTCTCATCAATATTTAATAACTTTTACCTTCAAGGTTGAGGGCCTCTTTAAGAACCCTAAAAGTTTCCTTGTGGCTGCTTTGTAAAGATAAGAAAGAGTAGAGAGAACTTTGTGAAAGCTGATTTTTTTTCCAAGTTGAAATGGCTTAAAGGTGTTATTTGTAAGCCCTTTTAATGGATTACTTTAGCCAAATTTCTATTACATTTTAAGCCTTATTTTATCAAGTTAGTAATGTACCATTTTTCCCTTTCACTTGGGCCTTATTGGGTTGCAAATTGATGGGTCTTGGCTGCCTATTTTTCTCTTTTCTCCTTGGTTTGGGCCCAAATCACCAAGTGAATTGTGAATGTACTTGGGCCCTTTTTATTATTCATCTTGGGCTGCAAATGTTGTCCATTTACAATACTAAAACAGAAGCAAAAGTTACACCCTTAACACGGGCTTTATTTGTTATTGAACTTGGACAGATTTGATGTCGGGCCTGATCTCTGTCTAGCTAGCAAATTTAAGTTAAGTACATAGGTGACTCACCTACTAGCTTCCTAAGTCCTACAAGCACCTCACTTCTCTCACCTTATTTAAGGCTGCAATCTCCTCAATTAGACTTAAAACTTATATACACTCACTCATCTCAAATGTTAGACATTACATAGCCCTCTAATCTAAAACTCAAGGACTTTTTAAAATGGTCGCTAATTTGGCCAAGCCACATCATATTCCATTTTCATAGAACTAGCACATGTAAGATGTGAGGTGTTACACCTCCTTTTATCCTTTACCGGGTCACAGTTAAAATTACTGGGGTTGGGTCTACAAAATCTCAACTATGAGTCATAGATAGATCTACGACAGGTAAGTACTGGTCTCGTAGGCCTCTTAACACTTGAAAAAATTTAGAATCTTACTTGAGTACCATGAAATCCATTCACAACTCATAGTTTGATCTATGAGTCGTAAAGTTGGCTCGTGGGTTGAGTGCACATTGGTCATGTTCACGTAAGTCCATTCGTACAAATTGTACCTGATGCATTTCTCAGCAAAATCTATTGCCTTAGTCTATTACCTGCATACTCTTCATAAAATTCACTTGCACCCTATATGCAACAAGCCCAATGTTAAAAATAGCAATCAAAGCACAATCAAACGACTACCTAAGAATCCAAAAATTGAAAATAAACTAAAAACTAAGCTAAAACATCAAAATCCTTGGGTTGCCTCCCAAGTAGCGCCTGATTTATTATCACGGCACGACTTAGACAGATTAGCTACTAGACTTCACCAATTGCCCAAACCTCATTTTTCAACTCATCAGGATGCTTCATAGACTGACGGATATCAAAGACAACTTCTTCATCATTCACTCTAAAACTAAGTTAACTGACCTCCATATCCACTAGAGCTCGTCTAGTGGCTAGGAATGGTCTTCCCAAGATGATTGGAACTTCAAAATTAACATCACAGTCTAGATTCACAAAATCTACAGGGAATATGAATTTTTCAACCTTTACCAACACATCATATAGTATCCCCATAGGTTTCTTCACTGTTCTATCCACCATCAACAACCGCATGTAAGTTGCAATAGGGGCACCCAAGCCAAGTTTCTTATAGACCGCAAGAGGCATCAAATTGATACTAGCACCCAAATCACATAGTTCCCTTGCAAACTACATGTGTGGATTTTTATAAGTGTTGGGCCAAAATTGGGGGTCAACACACCCAAATCACAGAGTGCCCTTGTGAACTCTACATCTCCTATAGTGCAAGGTATAGTGAAAGCACCTGGGTCTTCACGCTTTTGAACTAAGGACTTAGTAGTGATAGCACTACAATGTTAAAGCTCTTGAGAAAGATCCTGACTCACCGTACACTTTTTAGTAACCAAATCCTTCATATACTTTGCGTAATTTGGCATTTTCTCCAAAAATTCAATAAGAGGGATGTTGATGGATAGTTACTTAAGCATAGAGAGAAAGTATTTGAACTTACCTTCCTCCTCCCTCTTTTTTGAGTCTTCAAGAGAAAGGAGGAGGAGGCCTTAGGATGGGCTTATACTTCTGTGGCTCTTTAGCTACCTCACTCACCCCATCTTTGACACAATCATCTCCTTTAACCACATCCTTATCCGCAACTATCTTCTAATGAACATGTTCTACCTCAACCAATATAGGAGGATCAAAGGTACTCTTACCACCTCTAGTAGTATTTGCCATACATTGCCCTTCATTCTTTGGATTTTGAACTATGTTACTAGGCAATGTACCCTTTTGATGCTAATTCAACTGAGTTGACACTTAACCAAATGAAACGACCCCAAAAAATGCCCGAAAATATGCCTCGAAAGTGTTCAAAATGTTCCATATATCTCAAAATTTGTGCGTGATATCAAAATATAACTTTGTATTCTTGATCAAGTGGAAAATTGAGTGGGAAATGGGTCTAACCCCAATTTTAGAGCAACCATATCAAAATTTAAAAGTCCAAAGTTGCAATTTCCAGAGAGGTTTTCGCACCTTGTGTTATTTTTGCCCAGTTTTTGTTGTTCGGTCCAAGACTTTTGCATCTCGGGCCTAAGTCTTCCCATGCATGAAAATACATATACTTAGCCATATTTCACCTTCATATCATACAAGATATTCCGCAATACTCCCCAAAACACTTAGATAAATATTTCACTCAAAATTCAAGTGTCAAAATTCATTCCGGATCTTAAGGATTTCATTCAAGCTTCAAGTCTCCATTTCAATCTTCATCAAGGAATTCTCCAAAGTTAAGGTATGTGGGTTTCAACTATTGGGTCCATTAACCCATGGTGTCCAAGCCTCCTTTTTACATAAATCTCATGTTTCTAAGTTGATTTTACTTATGGATGTTCTATTATGAATTTTACTATAATCTATGTGTAGGTTTCATGAAAGTGTGACTGTTTTAGCATGTTTTGAGCTATAAATCTAGTATCTATTTTGAGATTTGATGAACGGTTTTAATGTATATTGCATGAGGGTATTACAAAGTGTTGGTGGGTTGATTTACTTCAAGTTTTCTTGCATGATTTCACTCTTGAATTGCATGATTTTACACTAGCATTACACACCTACAAGTGTTTGATAAAATATTCGGATTAGGCTTCTTGAGTTATTGATGATCTATTGCATAGCCTATTGGACAAGTGACTTTATGATGATGAAAGTAATGGATGAATGTAATGATTTCTTGGAAAGCATCTATAGCGTTGCAAGTGATCATACCATAGATGAGGGGTATATACCTCATCCACCTTATCGGGTGGTGGCAATCGCGTACTACCATAGATGCAGGGTATATTCCTCATCCACCTTGTCAGGTGGTGGCAATCTCATACTATCATAGATGAGGGGTATATACCTCATCCACCTTGTCGGGTAGTGGCAATCCCGTACTACCATAGATAAGGGGTAGATACCTCATCCACCTTCCAAGCGAGTGGCATGTCTTGGATTCCAAGTACTAAGTTGCTTGGTCTATGATGATGATCTCTTTCTTTACATGTAATATGTCCTATATAAGTATGTTTTACTTCAAGTATTATTTATACTTGTCATATTATTATTATGCCATCCATTATCTATGATATTGCATTTTGCCTGTGTTGCCTATCTCTTGTTGCATTGCATCCTACATACTTAGTACATTCAAACGTACTAACGCATACTCTATGCCTACATGATGTTACCATGTATAAACTGAAGCTCCACTTGATCATCCTCCTCGTCCACGTGGCTAGTATGATTACTCTCAAAGTAAGTTGGTGAGTCCTTAACTCCGATGATATAATTCTCTTGATTTATGCTATGTATTGACTATTATTTTGGAAACTTATGACTATGAGGGTGAGCTCGGAGATTGTCTTGGGCCCCCCTCCTACCTATGTATTAGAGGTGTTGTTGGAACCTTATGAGATGTTAATGCTATATTATTAGCTTGTTATGTTCTATGGTATCAAGGATGTCCCTTAGCCCCGTATTCCTTTTTTACTATCTCTTATTGTTATTTTATTGCTTTCGCGACCAAGGATGTGTAATGATATGTTAAGAGACTTGCTTCAGATTCCTTCGGGTTCTCTATTCGTCATGTTATGTCTAGGCCCTAGGTTAGGATCGTGACACCAAATTATTGCTCAAGCTATTTAATAGCCACAGAATGAGACTTTATCTTTTGATTAATGCTTGAAATATCATATTTCGTGCCCCTTAGAGTTTTATCTTGTGTCTCGGCCTTCTTCAACAAATGATCAACCATCTCCTCAATTCTAGAATTACTTGTACTGACGTCTTGGTTATGTGGTGGCACATATGGACCATTTCTAAAACCATCTCTTCTACCTCAATCTGCTTCTGGACTCCTATTCCTCTCATAATAACCACCTTGGTCATCTTTCTAGCTCCATCTCTACTATAGTTCTGACCTTGGTTTCCTGGACTTTGGCACCAATAATCCTAATTGTACTATTGGGCATTGGTCTGGAAACCTCCTGTCTGATATTCAATAAGCAAGCATCCTTCTCAAAATAAGACTTCTCATACATGGGTGCATTTGGAGGTTGATGAACTACCACATTTACTTTTTCCTGACTCTGCTTGATTATAACATCCATGCTTGTGCGAAGTTGAGCAAGTTGTTACATAGTATCCTAATTGATCTTGGCTTGCTTTAAACCAACATTAACAACACATGAAATCCTCATAGAAGCTCTATCCCATTGTCCCCATGCACGATTCGTCTTGACCACTTGTTCCATACATTTTGCAATCCTAGCAAATGGTTGATCTAAAAACATGCCCCCATAATAGTGTCGGCACAGGCTTGACTATTGTCATCAAGGACACTGTAGAAGATCTCCACCAAGGCATCATCAACTATCTTGTGGTCAGGGACGCTCTGCAAACACTTAATAAACCACTCCTATGTAGTGCTAATTGAATCACTAGGAAGTTGCTCAAAGTTGTTGATCTGATCCTTCAACTTGAGCTTCTTCGATCTAG
>DF361263.1:0-15669 GCA_000787875.1 Solanum virginianum | reverse complement strand
GATCCTTCAACTTGAGCTTCTTCGATCTAGGGAAGTACCTCTTCAAAAAGGACTTTTGCAAATCTACCCAACTAGTGATTGAACTCTGTGTGAACTCAAATAGCCATAACGCAGCATTACCCATAAGAGATAATGGAAAAACACGAAGTCCCACAGCATCCTTCGACAGATTATGTGTCCCCATCACACTCTTACAAACAAATGTCATACTGTGCAAGTAGCTATGTGGATCCTCTGATGGTAGACCCAAAAATAATCCATGGCTTTGTAACATTTGAAAGAACCCACTAGAAACTGTGAATTTTGTGTTAGCCGATAGTGGTGGCAACACAATATCTCCGGTCACATCCATAGCCATAGGGTTCAATCTGTATTGATTCCATCGGTAAGCGTTGTCATTGTAATCTTTAGGTTGTGGAATATCCTCCAAAGGAGGTGGGTTGTTATTCCTATCATCATCATTAACATTTCATTTCAAGGTTGCATTACCTGTGATGTTAGCATTTTCTTGGGCCATTCTTCTTGTAATTCTTTGGATCTCTGGATCAAGTGGAGTTAAGGGATTGTCTTGACTCCTAGTGTTGGGCATACACTATCTTGTATACCCTGCAAACAAACAAAACAAAAACAAAAACAAAAGTAAAATGCAAGGGAACTAAGGATTAACACTTGAATTACAATTACTAGTGAATTCAATTATGTCTAGCCGTATTCCCCGGCAACGATGCCATAATCTATGATCACACTCAAGTTACACCTCTCTTTTGGAGGATAAAGTGGTCATTGTCAAATATAAAACCTAACCAAGGTTAGAGTCGAATCTCACAGAGAATACGAAGACTCGCAATGAATTTACCAATACGTAATTCAAGTAATTAACAACTCAATTCCCTGAAGAAGGGGGGATTTGTAATGTTCAATAGGAAAATAAACTAAACTAACTAAAGCAAGAGATAATTAATAATGGAGAGCAACTTAGGAATTGTGTTTCCCAAGATTCACCAATTCAATATCCCCGGATAACCCAATTCGGGACTAGAGTATAGCATGTAGGATGGTAATTTAAGTTCACTAAGCCCTTTGGTCAAAGGTGAGAGACGAATTTCACTATATGACTTGGCCCATCTCCATAGTGTGCAATACTAATCATTACCCATAGTCCCACTCAACATTCCCTTTGTCTAGTTTGGTTGATTAGACGAGAATACATCATTGAATTCTGTTAATCAATCTCTTTTCTTATTCATTACCACCTAGATCGGAAAGGTAACACTAGACAAGTTCTAATATTGGCCACCACTAGAAAATATGCAAAATGAAGAGAATTGATTAATACAAGTAAATACCCATTCCAAGAATTGTAAATTATCCGGGTTTATTTGGTAAGATCTTTATGGTTCCCACAACTCCAAGTTGTGGATTTAGCTACTCATGCTATGGGTGGATAAAGAAATCATGAATTGAGAAAACATAATTAATCACTTACCCAATTGAGATGAAGAACAAGTAAATCCAAAATATATTAAGAATCACATAATTTGAAGATACAATGAATCCACAAGTGTATTCTCCTCCAAGATTGAAATCTCCAAGTATAAAACCCTCAAAGTACTTTTCAATAATGTTCTCTACTGTACTCTTCTAAATAATGACCTAACAATTATTATTTATAGTATTTAAAATGAGTCCTTAAAAAATACAAAAACTAGTCGGTGACTTTCTACGATAGGCATTTATGACTTGTAAACTAATTTATGACTCATAATCGGGGTCTCATATTCAGCTCTTGAGATCTTGGAATTTACTGCTGCGAATCCACTTTACAAGTCATAGACTGATTCATGACTCGTACTGCACTCTCGTAGACTTCATCTACATCACTGGTCCTTCACTGAAATTAATCAAAAATCACTCTATTGACTCATAGAGTGATTTATGACTCTTATATAGGTCTTATATAACTTAACTTCAGATCTCATCTTTCACTAAATATCTTCACGAAACCCACCCTAGACTTGTAGAATCCTCTACAACTCGTAGAGGGTCTCGTAAACCATCAAAAATCAGAAAAGTCTACAATTTTGCCCCAAAATCATGTTAACCTGCTTTCCTGCAAACTAAACACTAAAAACACATAAAAACTATAAATATTGCATTGAGAACACACAAAATCCTAAATTTTAAGCATCAAATGTGTTGTATTTTGATAGCACATCAACAAATGCGCAATAATTATAGCTATGGGTAGTCCTTTCTATTACCAGCAAGGAACTGTGTGGAGGAGCTCTGTAGAAATGAGGTTATCTATTGTGTCAATTTAGAAAAAGATACTGGTAACAAACATTTTAGAGTCACACTTTGCCATGCATGCTCCACAAGTTGATGGAAACACCATCAACTGTGAAAATGAAGAGTTATCAAAAGGAATGTTTTAAAGGAAATATGTATATGTAAGAAATCCCAACATGACGACATACCTCTTCAGGAGTTGAATATCAAAATTGAGGTTCAACCATTTTTGCACTACTACCCTGAGAAATAGCTTGATGTCCTGCTTTTGCTCCAACTGATCCATGTGGTTCATTTAGTATAAGGAAATTGTATTGACTTTTTGGCATAGCTTCAAAGGCAATGTAAGAGAACTTTTAGTTACAGGGATTTGCGAATAGCGCTAACACCTTAGTAGCCTAGGAGGTTATTAAAATCAATAAGAAAAGGTGTTGTATCAAATATATTGGATAGTTAGACAGAGATTTGGTGAAGGAGCTTATTGTAGTTGTTAAAGACGACAATTGGGTGCGGTGTGCCATATATAGATGGGAATGATAAAAGGGTAGAAAGAAGGAAATTTAAGTTAAAAAGAATTCCTTCCATTACATAGGCTAGTTCAAGATTCTTTTATAGTTGACACTTGGCAAAGAAAAAGTGGTGATAGCCAATGAATAACATTATAAATCTGTCAACTGATGGAATAACTTGGAGGTCGGGTTCTACTGGTTTAATGTTCATGGCAATATAGCTTTCATGGTATGTAATCAAAGGCAAAATACACAAAAAATAACATACCAACAGGTAAAAGTTATGCATCATAAGAAAACACTAAGAATATGAGGCCAATTGATTATCTGTGTAGATGGGAGTATGCAACTCCATTGAAGAGACTCAAAAAGATCACGATAATATTTTCCATGAGGAATAGGATATTGATTAGATCTCTTTACTTACATCTAATCACTCTAAAGATGCTCATAATACGCTGATCTAAAAAGGTTATTTTTAATAGAGTGCCGACTCATGAAGAAATGATGAAAGTCGAATAGGTAAATCTTAAAATTAGTGAAATGCACACAATTGATGTTGTATCTTGTAATAATAATTTATAGTTCTTCTTTCAAAATTGACTTGAATAGGATACTTGAAAGCCTCTACCAAGCCAAATGTAGAAGTTTTATGTCATTAATATTGTTATTATTGTCGTTTGCTTTTTAATTTCTTATATAGTTATGTGAGCATATACTTAACAGAGTTTTCACTATCAAAAATTATCCTATTGTTATATTGTTTAATCTCCCAAGGAGACACATGAAACAACAATGATAAACTTCATTTGTCCGATGAATATCATTTTGTTGGACAAATGAAGAATGGGGTTACGAACAATACATTAAACATTTATAACAAACACAAAGACTTCTCTTCAATGTATCCAAATATGGTAGGTAGAAATGTAAATACTCACTTACACAAACACGATAGTTATTTTATACTTCCAAATCAACAGGCGCACAAACATAAGTAAAAACACGAAGTTTTTCACATAACAGTACAAAATGATATTTAACGACATACTGGATGATTGAAGGGATTTGAAGTGGTGTTGTGGGAAGCTTCAAAGGCAGCATGTTAGAAGAGGTCAAGGGTGGTCAGGGTGCTTTTAGAAGATGTATATCATTTGCAAAAATTAATTTTGCACTAGGAATGTAATTGCCGCATTAAGAACATAAATGTTTGACATTAACTAATGAATTCCTGTATAGGATCCTGTCAAATACAGATACTGTAGGCTTCAACAGAGCAACCAAAATGTTGATAAAATAAATCTTGAAAATATCAACTTATGTTAACTTATATTATGATTAGATTGGAAATTTTCTTAGTACTTTCAAAGTAGATAGGTTGTAGTTGACTACTTTCTTCCCAAGCAAAAATTTGGCATCCATCACTTGGAAATTCGATTTCTTCAGGAAGCTATAAGGGAAAAAATTAGGCTATTGACCAAATAATTTCAATTTCCACAGCAACTAATTGAGTTTATACATACAATGAAACTCATCAAATCTCTCAAATAATTCAATTAAAAGTTCATCAGATATATGTCTTTCATCTTCTTTATGATTTGAAAAATAATGTCTCTAGTTTTTACTTTTAAATTCACATTTTGACCTCAAATTGAATTGGTCAGGTTATCCATGAGAGAAAAAAAAAGAAATAAGTGAATGTTGTGGTATAGTTTCAAAAGGAAAAGACATTAAGCATTCATTAAAAAACAGAGAGCAAAACGATAATTTGTTATCAGCTACAACTTGTGATTTAATTGACAACACATGAAAGGAAAGGGGTGGAAAAATATACCATGCCTAAGGGAGATGGATGTGGTTCTCGGAGTGATCATCTTTGAAAGTAGTAGGTAGATGCTATATTATTAAGTAAGATTCAAAAATTTAAATTTTCGTGCATTACTAATTATTAATGCCAAGTCGATGTACGCTGACACAAAAATAATACAAAGTTATTAGTACAGCAGATAACCTAAGAAGGGGATAGGAAGTCAAAGTCCAAATTCAGTTGCATAAAAAAATTATGCTGCAAAATTAACAATGAAAAACAAGCAATTATCGAGATAGTTTGGCAGTATGCTAATGAAAACCAAAATCCAAATATGGTGTGTAAATAATTAGCATACCTGGTAGTGGCGTGTGGGCCAGCGCTGGTCAAAATTGCATGGGCAACGGTGGAGAACTTGGGGACGTGATTTGAAATGAGAGCAGGAAGTAGAGCTGAGGAGAAGAATAGTGGGGTTAAAATTGTAAGATGGAGGCGTCTTTGGTATTAAAAGACATACAATTTATGAGGAACCATAACAGAAGTGCGAAGGGTGAAGCGATGCTATGAATAGTTTGTGAGGATGAAGTGACGTTTGACTGGCGTGCTTCTGTCCTGGGATCCTTGTCTTATATTCTTTGTTGAGGGGAGTAATCCTCGTGCATTGGAATGAAAGCAGTGTCAACTTCTCCATTAATGAAAGCAGTATCAACTTTTTCATCTTTGAGGCGATGAGTTTTGCATCCACGATGAAGCAACTCCTTTGTAATTATTCGCTTTGTCATTTATATAATTAGTGTGCAACTTAAGAGGGTACAATTTATGAAGAGAGCGAAGAATGTTCTCTATATAGGAGTTCTTATTTTTCACCGGGGTGAAGAGGCTAGTTTTCTTATCGATGGAGGTGGCATATCGCTAAATTTGATTTTGAGGGGAAAAGGATACGCTTTATGAAGAGGCGCAGGAGGGGTGGCAATGGTGTAAGGAAAGGGTAGAATTGTAAATATATATATATATATATATATATATATATATATATATAAAGAAAGGATTGATGGATTGTGGTGGCACCACATAGGTAGGCTGTCAATCATTCATATATATATGATTATTAATATTATTATTATTACTGGTAATCAGACATATGACTTATACATGAATCCTTTGTTATTAAAATTATCATAGAAAATTATAATTTAATTACACTAAATTTATAATGACCTGGTTGGTCATTTTTAGCCTTATTTGTGAAAATTATTGTTTTACTATTTCCTAAGTTACTTTGGACCTATTTTTAACCATCTGTAAAGTTGAAACTGAAATGCTAAGTTTTAAAAGTTAAAAATATGAGTTTTAGCATTTTTGGAAGCTTAAGTTGTTGGAAAAAGTGAGGTTTTATAACTTTCTGAGTTTCGGGTGTTGGACTGGGTATCCATCGATTCTATTAGCTATGAAACATCAAAATTGAACTATGAATGATTACAGAACTGAATTCGGAGTTAAAATGAGGTTTTTGGCCCAAGTTGTGATTTTAGTCGTTTCAGGCATCAACTTTAACTTTGATCAATATGCGGAGTTTGAAAGATCGGATTAAAATTCGAACAATTTCACTTGTTTGGAATGGTGAAACTAACATTAGAAATTATCTCGTAATAAATTTTGGAGTTGTTGAGGGTAGTTTTGGTATTTTGAGTTTCAAACTAGTTTATCGTGTTGCATTGGTAAATATTGCGAGAAGGCCTTGAAACTAATTTTTGTTGATTCCGTTGAGTCTGGATCATTGTTTCTGACATGGATACATATAAAATTTGTAAAATCCTGATTTTGGATGAATTTCGAGGGTCCATTCCGAGTAGGTAATTGGACTTGGTTTGCTGGTTTTTGCTGGTATCTGATTTAGGTAAATTCGTTCTTCATGTTCAAGGAGGTCTGGGTGAGGTTACTCTGCACGTTTGCAAAGTGTGTTGTGTTGTGAGTGGCCCTCTCTAGTTTACTCTCCATGTTTGCGGGTTGGTCTGCAATCGTGCAGGTCATTTTGACCATCCTCATCCGCGTTCGCAGAGGACATTTTATAACTAAATAGTGTTAAATTCGTAAGTCACCATTTTCACTCAATTATCAAAGTTTCAAAGCTTTTTGGGTGATTTTGAGAAGAGACTTTTTAAGATTTAACTTGGGTAAGTATTTCTAACACTATATTAATCATTTTTCATAAGTTTTATCTTGATTTTGACTTGAATTTCATGAATTTGAATGCCAAACTTGGGGATTTTTAGACCATGATTTTCAAACTTTAAATGTTAATTTATCATTCAATTTAACCTTGATTTTAGAGAACTTTCACCCATGAACTCCATTTTTCACGTAAAACTTAATTTTAAAGTTATTTTCTAGATTCAAGAACTTTGAATTTTAGCTCTAAATTTGACTACTTTTCTCCTAAGCCTATTTTATGCCAATATGAATATCAAAATGCACTTTTGATGTGTTGTATTTACTGTTGATAGTTGTGGATCGATTTAAGGCTTTTTTTGTAGATTGAGTTGATTGAAAGCTTGTTCGAGTACGATTTTCGGCATTGAGGTAGGTTCGACTAATCTTTTGGGGTTGGATTTGAGTTGTTGATCATATTTATGTAGTAATTGTGAGACCTAATGACTTTTTGTGTAATTGGTTTGACATGTTGAGATAATGATAGAAATATCTTTCTGATTGAGCTGATTTATGATGTAATCCTTGATCCCATTGATGAACTGAGATGAAATCTTATGGATTATGATAATTTTTTATATAATGTGATAATATGAGACTTGTGAGACCATTTGAGTAAATATGTGGTAACTGAAGGCTGATGAAATATCTCTGAGATATATATATATATATATATATATATATATATATATATATATATATATATATATATATGTATAATTGGGATGAGTAAAGTCCGGTATTAGTGATATTCTTATATAATTGGGACGAGTAATATTCGGTATTACTAATATTCTTATATAATTGGGACAAGTAAGGTTCGGTATTACGAATATTCTTGTATAACTAGTATGAGTAAGGTCTTGTACTACTGATATTCTCATATAATTAGGATGAGTAAGGTTCGATATCACTGATATTCTTACATAAATGGGATGAGTAAGGTCCGGTGTTGTTGATATTCTTGATTACTGATATAATTATGATGATCTGAGACATGATCATGGTTTGGGCATTAGCTGTGACATTTTAATATTATTCATTATGTGCATATGATTATTTGAGATTCATGTATCAGTATTCTAGTTTTGATGTCATTCTATATGTTACATGCATTTCTAGATTGTTTCATTGATTTACATTTGTTGTATGTTGCTTGTGACATTCCTTGACCTGGGTAGGAGGCAAGGGTATTATGCTTCACATTGATACTGCCCCCTTGACCCAGGCAGGAGGCAAGGTTGAATTCATTTTATATATTCCCTTGACTACAAGCAAGTGGCAAGGATATGACACTATGATATTCCTTGAGCAAGGGCAGGTGGCAAAGTTGAGGCATTCAGATATTACCTTGACCACGGGCAGGTGGCAAGACCGTGAAACACTTAGCGTATGGATTGATAAGTTGTGAACCACATTTATATTATTTGATATATGGTACCATGGGTTATTAAGGATACCTTAGCTTATTCTTCATGTATATATATTTATTTGTGCACTAACTTTTTTGGACGCAGGGATAGGATGCTTCATTACTGCATTCTTGTTTCAATTTCTCTTACCTAGTCAATTGAACCTATTGGGTAAATTTCGGTGTACTTACCCCTACTCTGTTTCCTCTCTGCGGATCGAGCACAGGGACCTGTACAGGGTAGTTGATTTACTCTAGTTGTTTTTCTTTGCATCCATCCAGATCCTTCCTGTGAGGCTCAAACTTCATGGATCTTTGGGGTTTTCTTTATTATTTCCTTTCAAACTTTGTATGAGATATTATTTAATGAGACAGCTTGTATCCTAAGCTGTGACAATTGTATTTACTCTTCAATACTATATTAGAGGCTCTTGTACTCATGACTCCAGATTTTGAGAGATTTCTTATATTATATGAGTTATTTTCGCTTTATTTGATATTTCTTTAGTTGCGTTCCGATTTTCGATCATGACAAAATTATTTGCTTGAACCAAAAAAAATTAACAAATTAAGTTCAAAAAAAATTATACTCTACTTTATAGAGTTCGATTATGCTACATAATTAATATTATCACTAAAATATATAATCATTGGATGTTGTCTGAATATGCAAAGAAGAGCACTTAATTAAAATATTTTTTATCATGTAAAATCAACCATGTAAGAATACTACACTACATATTTATATTCACATTATATCGATTAACTATTTAAATTTATTCGCATCATATCGATTAACTATTTAAATTTACTTTTCAATAGAACACAATCCTGTTTCCATGAATTCCTTTCACTCGTCCTAATTAATGTGTGTAATACTAAATCTCAC
Organism: Solanum virginianum; assembly: GCA_000787875.1. Taxonomy (NCBI): domain Eukaryota; kingdom Viridiplantae; phylum Streptophyta; class Magnoliopsida; order Solanales; family Solanaceae; genus Solanum; species Solanum virginianum. The sequence goes on along the minus strand of DF361263.1, from coordinate 6,556 downwards.
ATTTGAAAAATAATAACTAGAAAAATAAAGTGACAAATAATAATACTCGTACTTTAATTATTTATGCAAATTACAATATTTAGACTATATTAAATCAATTCTTCTCCTCATACGGTTGACTTTGATTTGATTGCTTGTTCTTAAATTGTTGAATGTTAAATTATTATTATTTTTTTTTTAATGAATTTGACTATTAAAGACAAGCTTTAATCACGAATTAGTGATAATGAATACGTGCGGCTCACTATTGAAGATAAAGTCTTTATGTTGTGTGGAAGACATTCTAATTAATGTGTGTAATACTAAATCTCACACTTGAAAAATAATTACTAGAAAAATAAAGTGGCAAATAATAATATTCGTATTTCAATTATTTATGCAAATTACAATATTTAAACTATATAAAATCAATTATTCTCCTCATAATTGTTGACTTTGATTTGATTTCTTGTTCTTAAATTGATGAATATTAATTTTTTTTTTTAGGAATTTGACTATTAAAGACAAGTTTTAATCACGAATTATATATAATGAATACATATGGTTCACTATCGAAGACAAAGACTTTTATGGTGTGTGGAAGATTTTTTATCACCACTTGAACGGAAGGCTTTTTGATATACGGATGTCACGACACAAATCCATCATGATTGATACTCAAATTAACCCTCCAATGGGAGAACCACTAATAAAGCACAACAAAGCATACTAACAAGAGGCAAGTATTTGAAGATGTGGAAATAGGTTTAAAATAGCAGTCAATATTGAGTTCCTCTAAACTCAACAAAAAATAAATTTAAACAATGCAAAATTCTACCCCCTTAGAACCTGAAAGTCATTGTACTAAAACTTTACCAAATGTCTTATTGTACTAAAACTTTACCAAACGTCTAAAATAAGGTGATGCAACCTCAAGAGAAAATCTAGATAATTAATGTCTATAACTATTTAAGTTCTGACGAAGTAGACTGAGTGGCAAATGAATCTATGATAGCCTGAAAGAGCTGACTCACTTTTGAATTTGGCAGATCAATGATTTCCTAGATCAGGTCTGTCAACAGCTACCCAAAGATGCCCTGTACTCACAAAAAAAAAATTCAGTATCTGTACACACAACAATGTAGGATCAGGTACCTATTCCAGTAAGTATAATATGTACAAGTAACCACAATATAGAAGAACCACACATATACGAGAATACAGTATCAAGTTATTATTTCATGATCACCATATAGTTTCACCATATCAATCTCAATGCAACAGTCAAATTAGTCATCTCATGGAATTCAAACCCAATTGTTAGTGTGTTGGCAATGATATCCGTTCCAATTTTCAGTGTGTCAGCGTGAAATTCGATCTAACATGTTTTAGAGTGTAACTAATTTAATATATATCTATGTAGTACCTTGTTCAATATGTACTAGCTTGGTACACAATCCAACAATCACAAGTACTATTACTATGCATGCTCATACACTTATAAAATCAAGTACAAGTTCATATAAGCAGTTTGAGCATAGATAATCATTTCTTTAGATTTATACAATCTTTCCCTCCTCAAATATATGCAAATAATACTAACATGAAATTAGCAAGTGCATATAACACAGACAAAAAAGTAAAATTATCACCTACTTCAAAATAAGTTTTGGAAATCTCTAAAGAATGGGAGCTTTACTCATTTTTCAATGCTTGCTTGTTCATGGTCTAAATAAATAAGAAATATAAGAAATCAACGATCAATAGATTACAATACTTGGATTATATCAGAATTCTAACTCTTGACTACTTCTATGATTTTCTCATCTAACTGGGGCTTTTTTCACCATTAGTTTCAGGCCAAAGCCTCTCCCTAAGAGAAATCCTATAGATTCTAAGGTCTAAGAATAAAATTTCAAGTTAGAGGAATGATTAACTTACCCTTATTGAAGAAGTAGGTGGAAAACTGAAAAGAATAAGTCTTAGGTTATGTCTGATTGCTTAAAAATATAGTAGCAAAAATAAAAATATTTTTGAAAATTTTTTTATTTAAATTCGTGACTGCCCTGCCATAGCGATACCCAAGCCACTATGGTTGCCTCGCCAAAGCGGGAATAATCTCACTGTGGCTGGTTGTAAGGAGATAAAAACTCATAACTAACATCACAAACTACTATTTCGTGTGACACCCTCAAACCTTGATAGTCTAAAATCAACTTTTCACGTCAGGATCAATAATGAGAGTTCTACTTGCTCGAATTCGATTCTATAAAGCCATATAGACTCTTATTGTATTGGCTATCAATTGAAATAATCAAACTCATCATTCATATCCTAATTTGTTACTGGATTATCTCAGACCTCATCTGACTTAGATTTCATCCAAATCTGACCTAAGGTCAAAAATTTTAAATTATTACTCAAAACTTTTTTAGTTCACATTCATGTTCCATTGGTCTATGTATAACAACAGGGACAGGTTGTTATGATGGGAGACTTATGGATTGCCACTGGATAAGAATATTTCTTGATATATGAAACACTTTCAGATAAATAGGTGATATTACTGAGAGAAATTCACACCACATATGTATTTTAGATTCTATATTACAAGTCGTAAATGTATTCTTTGATATATATTTACTAAAATAAGACTTTTACAAGTCACAATAAATTAAGATTATTTTAAATCAAAATATTTTATTTATTTGTACTTTAATTTCGCTAAGTATTTATGTCTACTGAATGACAAACAAATATGACTAATCTATATTATACTAAAAGGAAAAAAGTCTTATCTAAGATCATGCCAAGTGGTAGCCAAGGATCAGGACATGTATCCATTATAAGCTAATTTAGTTAAGTTAGGTATTACTTTTTTATAAATTATAGATTCAATTTATACAATAAATTGATTTTTTTCAATTCCTTATAACAAAGAAATGCAGATTATTAATATTAATTCTTTACATAAACAATAAAATTTGAAATTCTTTAAACAAATAATAAAATTTGAAACATGCACTTTATGTTTCTTTCAGTGGTATATTAGATTTTATTATATATAATAATAATAATAATAATAATAATAAATATTTAAACTGACTTGCCACTTTCTTTTTTTTTTTGGTAACCATATTTTTATTACCAGATCTTCAATATTTACATAGGTAAAACTCTAGGTTTGGAAATTCCCAATCTCAGAGTTTGTCGCTGTTTCTATTTATAAGTTGCTAAGGATAGAAATTAAACAGTTCCATATAATTTGCCAGTCTAGGAGTCATACTACACCTACAATGTATTTCTTGGGTGCTTTGTCTAGTAATCTGATCCATACTTCTCCTGTGGTCCCTGAATATTTTGTGATTGCGTTCTTGCCAGATATAGTACACCATTGCTGCTAAGGCTATTCTGTATACTTTAGCTTGTATGCTTTTTGAAGATGCATGTGTTGTAGCCCACTCTATTTCTTCTCTCCATCCTCTGCTGATTCTTGTTATTTGTATCCAATTTAGTGTTCGTTGCCATAATGTACTTGTCATGGAGCATTTAAAGAATAGATGTTGGTGGTTCTCATGTTAGCTATTGCATGAGCTGCAGATCATATCAGTGTGGATTCCCTACTTTTTCAATCTATCCTTGGTATACAATCTCTCTTGAATGGCCAGGTAGAGTATGAATAACCACTTTGGGCACCCTTGGTTGTTGCAAACTAGTCTCCTCCATGATGCTTTAGGAAATTCACCTCTGAGCTTCTGATATACTTTTTTTATGATGAATGTGTGTGCTTCCAGGTACTCTTCTATCTGCAAGCCCTTTGTTTCTAGCCATTTTCCTGCATGGATTATTTTTTTGGAATATCCAAGATGCCCGCTTTGTTTGAACTTTCCATGGTTTCCTACCCTTCAAGTAATAATGGTCCATCCATACTATCCACAATTTGTCCTTTTTTTGTGCCAAGTTCCATAAGTGTTTCAAAATTACTACTTTGTTCCATATGTATATGTTAATAATGTTCAAACCTCCTGTGGTCTAGGGCTTACATACCTTATCCCAAGCAATCAATGCTTTCCCCTTGTATTGAATATTTCCTGACCATAGAAATCTTTTGCAGATTGTTTCCACACTTTGTATCACCTTCTTTGGTAGGAGAAGTACTTGTGACCAAAATGCTTGTATGGATGTTAGAACACTCTGTAGTAGTTGGAGTCTGCCTGCATATGAGAGGAACTTCTTTGTCCATGTACTGATCTTCCCCATCATTTTGTTGATGATTGGTTGGCATTGGTTCGCTGATATCTTCTTTGTGCTTAATGGAATGCCAAGATATTTGAATGGTAGATCCCTTTTCTTGAAGCCTATATATTGTAGTATTTGGTTCTGCACATTAGTACTCACACCCCCAAAATACACATTACTGTTGGCCTGATTTGCTATGAGACCTGACACCCTTGAGAAATTCTGATAACAATCAAACACCGTTGCTGCTGACACTTGATCACTTCTACTAAACAATAGCAGATCATTTGCAAATCTTAATTGGATGATTTATTATTTGTGACACCTCAGATGAAAGTTGAACTCCTTTCTGATTCTCAAAGCCTTCAACAGCCTTGTGAGATAATTCATTGCTAGCACAAAGAGGTAGGGTGATAGAGGATTACTTTGTCTCGCTTCTCTCTTTGCTTTAAATGCCTGACTAGGTGCACTATTTATTAAAATGGAGTAGAAAACTATTCTTACACACTACATGATCCATGTGACAAAGATGGATGAAAACTGCATACATTTCAGGACCTCTTCTAAGAAATGTCATTCTATGGAATCATAGGCTTTTCACATATCAACTTTAAATATACATCTTGGTGAGATTCCTTTCCTTCCATACCCTTTTACTAGCTCATGACTTAATATTACATTGTCATTAAGTATTCTTCCTAGAACAAAAGCAGTTTGGCTAGAATCCACTAGGAAATCCATAACACCTCTGAGTCTCTTGGTTAGCATTTTTTATATGATTTTATATAGAATGGTACAACAAGAGATAGGCCTATATTCTCTGATGGAGCTGGGGTGTTGTACTTTGGGGATGAGGGTAACAATAGTTCTGTTAACTGGAGCATACATTTTACTATTCTGAAAGAAGTTCAACACAGCAGTAGTTACCTCTTCTCCAATAGTTGACCAGGCTTGTTTGAAAAAATGAGCATTAAATCCATCCCCTCCTGGAGCCTTATCATCATCAATTTCTTTCAATACCTCAAGTACCTCTTCTCTGCTAAAAGTTTGTATAAGTGCAAGCTGTTGAGTTCTTGACAAAACTGGACCATTTTTGATGACTACTGGATCAATTGCTGGTATGGGGAAAGTGGACTGTCCTAGGAGCTGTTTATAGAAGCTAACAGCCTTTAAGACAATCTCTTCAAGTTTCTTGAGTACTGTTCCATCAGTTCTAGTGAGCATTGTTATATGATTTTGTGTCTTCCTGCCCTTCATACTAGCATAGAAACATTTTGTATTTGAATCCTCCAATCTGAGCTATTGTATTCTGGATTTTTGCTTATAAATAGCTTCCTCTATTGCACTCCATTTATGTAGCTCTTCTCTTAGTTGTTTCTCTGCTTCCTGCAAGTCTTGTGGTATAGGTATATGTTTCATTTGGTTTTGTTTATTCTCCAGCTCTCTCCTTATTTGCTGGACCTTATCTGATACTCCTTTGAATTCTTGCTGATTTAATCTTGTCATCTCTTTCCTCACCTGCTTCAGATTGTTCCATACCCCTTTTATTCCTTCCCTTTGATTGTCCAGCTTAGTGATACTTTATTGTGGAATGCAGGATGTTGTGCTAGACAATTATAGTATTTAAAAGGTCTCTTCTGGCAATATTTAGGAGTTTCCACCTCTAGACCTAGAGGAGAGTGATCTGAACAATTAGGATTCATCACCTACACTTGAAAGGAGGGCATATTCATTACTCATTCATCATTTATCAGTGCCCTATCTATTCTACTATAGATATGGCCATTTGTCCAATTATAACTCCTCCCGACTGTTGGCATCTCAGTCAAATGATAGTTCATCATACATTCCCTGAAATCTTTTGTTTCTGCATCTTGGATTTGGCTTCACATGCTCCTGTCTTCTGACTTTAGTACTGCATTAAAATTACCCATTATCAACCATGGTTCTATAATCTGATTGCTTAGCTGATGCAAGGCCTTTCGTAGTGGCAACCTCTTAGTTATAGTATGCAGTCCATAAACTATTGTAAATATGAATTTGGCTCCACTCCCCTTCATACATACATGTCCATGTATAATTTGACTATTTGTTTTCAGTTGCACAAATTGTATTGTATCCGGATTCCAGATCAACCATATCCTACCCCTTAAATTCATTATGGCATTCGTACAACTATCCCATCCTGGCATTAATTTATTTATTACTTCACTAGCTTTATCATTCCTAACTCTATGCTCAAAAACTGCAAGTAATTGAACCTTATTCTTTTTAATGAAAAGCTTGACTTCCTTTTGTTTCACCTCTTTGTTGATGCCCTGTACATTCCATGTGACTA
>DF361264.1:836-52361 GCA_000787875.1 Solanum virginianum | reverse complement strand
CACTAATTGCAAGTTCCCATAAGGTAAGTAATGTGATCACAAATAAATTTTTATGCTTTGGAACAGTTTAAGTAATATGTTTTGTAGATAGAAATAATAATAAATAAATAAAATTTTTTCTATAAATAATCCATCTCACAAATCTCATCTTATTCGAGACACAAGTGCCACACAGATCTCTAATATGGCCCAAAATGATGTACCAATATTTGCTCCCCCAATAAGTCTATTTTTTTGAAATGTAAGTGCAATTGCTACCTTCTGTGAACATATGAACAATGTTGGAATTAAATAGTGAACAAACTTTCTTACACATATCTGTTCTGCTCTACTCGTGCCACTATATATATTCATTCACCGATTCCCGGGCCGGTTATGGTCGTGCCTAATATAATATGTATATATTTTCGATGGTGGTTGGTTACGGCGGGGTCGGCTTCGCCCAAGGGCCGGCTTCGCTTAGACGGAGTTATGCTGTGATTGGGCCCTCTGTCTGGGTGGCTCTTATCGGCTTTGTGTCTAGGGTGGCTCTGGGCCACTATTTTTATTGTAGGATCTGTGACTACCGGGACGCCGGCTCACCATCCTACCCTCTGATTTGTGTATTGGAGATGTCGGGGTTTGAATGATCCGGTGTATGGTGTGGATGGCGAAAAACACAATCCACAGTTTTTGGTCCAATTTTTACCCGGGACGCCGGCTCACCATCCTACCCTCTGATTTGTGTATTGGAGATGTCGGGGTTTGAATGATCCGGTGTATGGTGTGGATGGCGCCTGTTTGGGGGTCTCCATCATTCCCTATCCGTTTGACTTTCTGTGTTGGAGATGTTGGGGTTTGAATTATCTGGTGTATGGTGTGGATGGCGCATGTTTGGGGGTCATCATCGTTCCCCGGTCCGTTTGATATTCATTTGGTATGTTAACAACTTTGCAAGCATTTCCTTTGACTCCTTGAGAACAAGTTAAAACCCAAATCTGACACTTACTCGGGAATAACTACTTGTGTCCGAGTTCAGTTATTGTTTTGATAACTATATGTATTTCCTATGTTTATGTTCAATTGGTTATTCTGATATTTATATATACTTCCTGCTTTACATACTCGGTACGTCTCTCGTACTGACCTCCCTTTCTTCGGGGGCTGCGCTTCATGCCCGCAGGATCTGATGTACAGGGTAGCAGACCTCTAGGGTAGGACTTCAGCTTGCCGTCTGAAGCGCTCCCTTGATCCGGAGCTATATTTTGGGTACCTTCGATTGTTATTACTTTGTACTATTTTCATTTTGGGGTATGACGGGGGCCCTGTCCCGTCGTTTGTTTTGGTATATCTGTATTAGAGGTCTGTGGACATATTGTGAGTGTGGGTCTTATCCGTTAGCTTGTGTATTATGTATATATGCTTGTATGTAGGACTTAGCCACCTGTTTGGACATTCTGTACTTATGCTGTATTTATTAGGTGACAGGTCCGTATCGGTTAGCTTGTTGGCTCTTATGTGTATATGCTTGTATGTTTGACTTATTCATCTGTCTGGACTTTCTGTACTTATTTTGTTTCAGTGGCATCCCATATTATTGATAGGAACAAATAATATGCTGGTAATAGGCAATGCATATATAAATGACGGTTATGAAAGAAAATCCAATAGCTCCACTATCTCATACTAAGGTATATACACCTACTTCCAGTCTCGGGTAGGAAGTAGGACTCATGAGCCTTTCTAGGGTCGCCATGGGGAGCTCAAGAACACTCTTATATACCTGTCTAGTCCTAATCCAGGTCTTATTATCAATATATGTATATCAATCTGTATCTCGATCTCTAGGATCCTCTCTACCATGTGGTCGGAGATAGCAAATCAAATCAGTATGTAGAAAGGGTCGAGGGCTCATCGACCGAGTCAAAAATATCACGAGTGCATCCTAGATGTCTCTAGTCCAAATCTCAACTAGTAAAGGTAGTATGACCCCCCGTTTAGAAGCTGAGTATAAATAATTTGGGTAAATACCCATCTTTCTTAAGATAATGACGAGAACCAATGCATGCGAGGGGGTCGATTACAGTCATGAGCAAATAAAGAGCCAATGCAATACATACCATCACCAACATCCAAACTCCACGCACAACTACATACAAGTGTTACAATAAATACCTAAGTCCTAGAACATAGAAATGACCCAAAAGCACCACAAGTCTCTGATCAAGGTGAAGGGCTCAAATATAACACGTAAGTCAATAAAAATACCCAAAAGAATCTCAACTCCCACTTGATATTATTAAAACAAACATTCCATAGGGAAATCTCTAAACCCTACTGCAAGTATATTTTCCAAAGATGCTGATACCAGCACGATTAAACTTCGCCCAACGGTTATGGAGAAAAGATAAAAAATCTAACACTTAACCTTGAATCAGGGACAATATTTATTTACAAGCCTAGCCGAGTGAAAATACTACTCCAAGGCTATAACATAGATTCCACGTTAATGAGGGACACTAATGTATTGACCTGGTTGGTCATTTTTGACTTTATATGTGAAATTTATTGCTTTACCTTTTTTTAAGTTGCTTTGGGCCTACTTTGAACTATTTAAATTTTTTAAAGCTTAAATTATTGAAAAAGTGAGTTTCTATGTCATTCTGATTTTCGAAGGTCAGATCGAAGATCGATCGACTACATTAGCTCCGGAATGTCAAAACTGAACTATAGAAAGTTGCATAACTGAATTTGGAGTTAAAATAAGGATTTTAGGCCCAAAGTTGTGATTTTAGTTATTTTTGAAACCAAAGTTTGACTTTGGTCAATATTTGGAGTTCGAATGCTCGGATCAAAATTTTGACTATTCCAATAGTTTCGAATGGTGAAACTAACTCTAAAAGATCTCATCATAATCTTTGGAGTTTTCAAGGGTAGTTTTTGATATTTGAATGCTCGGATCAAAATTTTGACTTAAAATAAGGATTTTAGGCCCAAAGTTGTGATTTTAGTTATTTTTGAAACCAAAGTTTGACTTTGGTCAATATTTGGAGTTCGAATGCTCGGATCAAAATTTTGACTATTCCAATAGTTTCGAATGGTGAAACTAACTCTAAAAGATCTCATCATAATCTTTGGAGTTTTCAAGGGTAGTTTTTGATATTTTGATTTTTAAACTATTTTATTGACTTGAATCGATAAATGTGGCGAGAAGGCCTTAAAACTGGTTTTTGATGATTTTGTTAAGTCCAAATCACTGTTTTGGTATGAATATATATAACGTTTGTGAAATTCGTATTTCGGATAAGTTTCAAATACCTATTCTAAGTTTGCTTGAGTTGTGAGTATACTGGTGCAGGGATACCTTGTACTCCATGTTCGCGGAGCTCTTGGGAGTTTTATGCTCTGCGATCATGGGATATACTCCACATTCACAGAACACTCTTTGTGCCTAAGCAATTTTTAATTCAGAAAACATCATTTTTTTTAATTCATTTTTGAACTTCAAAGCTTTTTAGGGTGATTTTGAAGAAGGGTTTTCAAAGATTTGTGTTGGTTATGCTAACACTAAACTAAGCATTCTCTATGAGTTTTATCTTGATTTTAGCTTTGATTTCATGAACTTGATCACTCAAAATTGGGGGTTTTTAGACTATGTTTTTCAAACTTAAACCATTGATTTCTCATTCAATTTAAGCTTGCTTTTAATGGGAGTTTTGCCCATGAACTTTATTCTTCGAGTAGAATATGATTCCAAAACTAATTTTAATATTTGAGACTGTCAAATTTTAGTTCTAATTTTGACCATTTTGCCCCTAAACCTAAAATCTGCCAATATGGGTATCAAAATACTTCCCTTGATGAGTAGAACTATTGTTGATAGTGGTTGATCCAATTGGAGGCTCAACTTGAGGATTTTAGCTGATTAAAAGCTTGTCCGAGTGTGGTTTCGACATCGATGTAGGTTCAGCTAACCTTTTGGGACTGGATTTGAGTTATTGATCTTGTCATGTGATAATTGTGAGATTTATATGGATAATTATGCAATCAGGTTGTTGTGTTGAAATGATGATGGAAAGTGATACCAGTTGAGTCGAATTGTGATATAATCTTAATCCTATTAATGATCTTAGTTGAATTATGATGAATTGACGAGGACTTGAGATAGAATGTAACCAAATGAGCATTGTGAGACCAATTGGGAAGAGTATTGTCTAGTATTATTGATATACTTGTATTGTTAGGACAAGTTAGGTCAGGTATCATGGTCATACTTGCATATTTGGGATGGGTTAGGTCCATGACATTGATAGTATTCTTGTATATTTTGGACGAGTTTGGTCTGATATTGTTGACATTCTCAATTATTGGTAGAATTATGATAATCTAAATATGGACTGTGAGACTTGATATTATTACTTGGGTGTATATGATCGGTATGAGTTTCATGCCTTAGTATTCCTGTTGTCGTGCTATTTATATGCATAATTGGGTTGCACTATTGATTTCCATCTATTGTGTGTGACTTGTAACATCCCTTGACCCGGGTAGGAGGCAAGGGCAATATGATTATGGGACCACCCCTTTGACCCGAGCAAGAGGCAAGGGTGAGTTTCATACTTCATATTCCTTGACCACAGGCAGGTGGCAAGATTGTGGTATACTGATATTACTTGACCACGGGCAGGTGGCAAGGCTGTATTGCCCTTAGTATTTGACATTATTAGTTGTACATTATACTTCTTATTATGGTAATATAATATTATGGGTCCTTGAGGACATTTTAGCTCATTATTATAGTATATGCATCATCATTTTGTGCTAACCTTTTTGGATGCAGGTATAGGGTTCTTCGTTATTATATGCCTATTTGATTTTCCTTACCTAGTTGGTTGAACTTGTTGGGTACATTTCAGTGTACTCACCCCTACTTAATTTTCTCCGTGCAAATTGTGCCCAAGGTGTAGGACAGGGTAGTTAATATTTTCATTCGAGGGCTATTGTTGCCATCTAGATCTCAATGGTAAGGCTCAGACTCCGAGTCATCGTGGATCTTTGGATCCTCTTTTATTTCTTTTCTCTCAGGCTATGTACCAGATATTATGAGATAACATTATATTTTTTTTTGAGACAATTGTATTTACCCTTCTATACTATTTTAGATGCTCTTGTACTCATGACTCCAGGTTTTGGGAGATTTCCTATATCTTATGAGTTTGTTTCTGCTTTATTTACCTTTTTTTAGTCGCGATTCATTTTGGGTAGTGACAAGTTTGGTATCAGAGCACTAGGTTTGTTGGGATCGTGAGTCAAGACCAGGGTATTTAGTTGAGTCTTGCTAATCAGTGTGTAAATGTCCAGACCCATCTTTGGGAGGCTACAGGATACTTGTTAGGAAAAGTTTTCACATCTTGCTTCTATTCGTACAGTTCTTTGTATTACCCATTTTGAAATTGTCTAATCTACTCCTTCTGCGTAGATTACTCGATCCCATCGCTCAGTGGGAGAACCTAATTCAGCTGATGTGACTCCCACTCGAGGTCGAGGCAGAGCTTATGATAGGGCCAGGGGCCGAAGGATTTCTAGGGACAAGCTCCGTCCAAAGGGCAGACTCGATCGACTTCTCTAGAGCCTACTATGGTGCCAGAAGGACCTACTGATCCTATTGCACCTCTTTCAGCTCCATCCCCTACACCGTCAGTTCAAAGCTACTTATGAGGTTATTGGCTAGATTGGAGAAAACTCTTCTAGCCCTAACTACTGTTGAGATGCCGAGTTCTACTACACCGATCAGTTCTTCTAGTGCTCTACCGGAGCCGACTATGATTCGTGTGGGTCCTTCTTCAACCCCAGAAGACCCATTTATGACTGTTATTACTCCACTTCACACATGTAGACCGAGTTCAGGTACTCGGTTTCAAAGTTTGGCTGTTGCTCCATCTATTGCACCTCCCTTGTTTTTGGTGCCACCATCTTCTACCAGCCCAGCCATGTCTACAGCGGAGCAGAAGAGTTTTGAGAGGTTTGTACGGTTGGCTCAATCATATTTTGATGGTATTTTTAGAGATAGAGCTTACAATTTTCTATCAGAGTGCTAGGACTAGTTATGTAATTTGGCTATTCTTGAGTCACATGGAGTTGCCTACACTTCATATTAGTTCACCGACCTTGCCAACGAGTGGTGGAGGTCAGTGGTACCTCATCAACCTATTGGATCACCAGCTATGACCTAAGGATAATTCGCAGAGATATTTTTAGAGAGATTCATGCCCTACAACCTCCGAATGAGTTTGATAAGCTACAACAGGGATCTATGTCTGTTTCTGACTATGAGGCTAAATTTCATGCCTTATCCAAATATGCCTTGTCTAACATTCCTACTAAGTTCGAGAGGATTCGACATTTTGCCATGGGCCAAGGTATCTATAGGAGCCTATAACTTCCTTGGTATTGGTTGAAGCTACTTTCTAGAGTGGTGTTGATCACACTTATATGATAGAGCATATTAGGCAAGATCGACAGTGTGGTGGGAAGAGGTTCCATCGACATGAACAGTTTAGTGGATACCCGCCATAGGATCGAGAGATTCAAAGTAGGGCTATCAGGCCAAATAATTGAGACATCTCTCCCAGTATCTGATAGTGTTAGCAGATCTAAGTCTACTTAGGTAGGTAGTGCACCCAGGCATGGTGGTTCTTCGGCACAGTTATCTCAGGGGCGAGACCCTAAGGCTTGTTATGTTTGAGATGAGGTTTGGAACTTCGCCAATTGTTGTCCACATCGGGTGCTTCCTACTCAGGCTTCAGGGCCTCAGGCAGCAACCAGAGACACCTCTCAGGGCCTGAGGGGTGGTGCTAGAGGAGGTTGTGGTACATGAAGAGGTGGTGCCCGCGGAGGCCACAGGTTAGTGGTGGTTATAGAGTTTGCTATGTTGTTCCTGACAGGGCTGAGGCAGAGGTTTCTGATGCAGTTATCACAGGTATGGTTCCAGTATGTGTCACACCCTAGGGGGTACCCTTGGCATGGTCGGCACTTGAAGAACCATTACTGATTCCCCAAGAGAACCACTTGACCTCATCGTCAAATCAATTCAACAACGGAAGTATAACTCAAAAAGTAAGACATCATGTGCAAGAAGATAAATAAGTGCATAACTTTACAGTATCATGGCTTATAATGAAGATAAGTTTAGATACAAAATACTCATTAAATACTCTACTCCACTGTCTATGAAGCCTCTACTCAACTGTCTAGAATGGTGCCATGATAGGCCATGGACACCTCAATTGAAAGTAAATAAAGTACTCAACAATAATAAGAAGATAACAGGGCTCCTGTAAGGAGCGCTCACCAACTATAGAAGTGTACTGAACGGGGCCTCAATGATGCACGGGCTGAAGTCCTCTTTCACATGTATCTGCATCATAAAGTGATGCAGGTCTAGATGAATGTTAGTACATGAAATATACTGGTATGTTAAATAGCTCGAAAAATAAAGCTCAACTCGCCCAACTTGACTTGACAACTCATTCTCGACCTAATATGCAAGTTTTATAGAGAATAACATAGACTCAGTTTGAAATCTTATGCTCAAGTGAATGTTGCATAGTAGTTTCTCTTAACCGACATCCTTATCCCACCACCTTTAATTAGATGATGCACTATGAATCAACATTGCTGCCACGCTCGCCCTTAACTTGCCACGGAAAAGGGAGATCAACTCTCTGTTGGATCCAAAATAAGTGTCCACTTGAGGGACAAGAGTTTCCAGGGTAGCTATAACGACTATCCTACGCTAGCAACATAGTTCTGTGGGTTAAAGTAGAAGTGTACTCACACCCCTCTCGGTGCTCGATACTTCTCCCAAGACTAAAATATGCTCGACTCCTCAATCAACTCATCATAAGCTCCAAACTCAACCCTATTGGGGTGTCTCATCTCAATACATCTCTGTCAATCATTAACTCATATAGTCAATGTAAGACATCAAGTTTAACTCAGACTCAAACAGTCATTTAGACTCACTCAATTTACTCATCGTCTAATGCAAGAAAGATGTTCATGTATAGCAATATACATGACTCAATGCAATATGCTCTTGATACTTAATCATGCTCGAATTACTCCACTCTAAATGCTGAATTTACATCAACTCAAATATTCAATGCAATGAATAGAATCTCATAAAAATCATGTGATTTAGGGTTCATGTTATAAAGTATGAAATACATGTACAAATCTCATAGTAAATAATCATGCACTATAGTAGATTACCTCATGTAATATAAGAAGACCTCATGATAGATGCAAGGATTTCAATGTGAAAATAATAACGTTTCTAAAAATTGCAGCTCTTTTCCTCAAAATCTTGACTTAAGAAGATGATGAAGGGGCATGTGAAGGAAGAAATTTCATACTTTGGTAAGCCTTACGTACCTGAGAATGAGGAGAAATCAATCTTCAATTTAATCCTTGCTCTTGTGTGAAAACCCTAGTTTCCTGCTTTTTCTCCTCTTGCTCTGAAGAAAATCCAAGTGTGGGTAATGAAGAATAATGCCCTTCGGGTTTATTTAGAACCTCATTCAAGTATAAAAACATCTAGGGTTTAATGGAATAGGTAGGGAAATAGACAATAATACTCCTCATTAAAACTGTTGGCAGGGTCTACGAAACCCCATTTACGACTTATAGGCCCTTCTATGAGTCGTAACTGCCTCTCGTGGATGAAGGTCTAAAAATTCTGAGTCTCTAGAAACTGATACGAAACCCCACATTACATGTCGTATTTTCTTTTACTAGTTGTAATATCTCCTTGTGAACAATGTGATTAGAAATTGATCTTCACTAGAATCTATCACGAAACCCTCTTCTATGAGTTTTAATGGGTTCTATGAGTCATAAATCCATATCGTACTCTGAAGTTCCTTGAAACTTGAATCACTAGGATTTGTTACGGGACCCCTCTCTATGACTCGTAAACCCCTCTATGAGTCATAGAGGGTCTCGTAGACTGCTTCTGTAGTTTTTCTCAGACTTTTCCTTATCAATCCCTTACACACACTTATCCAGATCAGGTAGAAAGAAATTAAGGGGCATTACAGTATGCCACTGTTCAACTTTAGTTTTATTTGATTCAGGCTCTACTTATTCATATGTGTCGGCATATTTTGCTTTTGATATTGATATTATGTGTGAGCCGTTTACCGAGACTATTTGTGTTTCCACCCCCGGTAGGTGAATCTTTAGTGGTAAATCAGGTTTATCAGGGTTGTGTTGTGACTTTTACGGGGAGATATAGTGTTATGGATCTGATATTGTTGGACATGGTAGATTTTGATGTGATTTTTGGTATGGACTAGTTATCATCTTATCATTCTATACTTGACTGCTATGCAAAGGTCGTAACCTTATCTTGCCTAGATTTGCTTCAATTGATATGGACTAGATCATCCAACTCTTATCCTAAGGGCATTATTTCTTATATGCATACTTGTCAATTGATGGGGAAGGGTTTTTTGACTTATTTAGCTCATGTTTGGGCTGTTTCTCAAGAGTCCCCATCATTAGATACTACTAGGGTTGCTAGAGAGTTTATGTATATATTTCCGACTGATTTGCCTGGTGTCCTCTAGATCATGATATTGACTTTGCAATTAATGTAGAGCCGAGCACTAAGCTCATATCTATTGCTCCTTATCAGATGGCTCCGATTGAATTAAAAGAATTGAAGAACAGTTGGAAGATTTGTTAAAGAAAGGCTTTATTTGTCTGAGTGTGTCTCACTTGGGTACTCTTGTATTATTCATGAAGAAGAAAGATGGCACCATGCATATGTGTATTAACTATTATTAGCTTTGTCACACCCAGGGAGGGTACCCTAGGTATGGCCGACACTCAAAGACTATTGCTAGTCCTCGAGTGAACCACTTGGCCTCATCATCACATCTTACTCAACAACGGAAGAATACTCAATGATACATTAAAGGAAAGACAGAAATATCATTTATAATTTCTCAAAATAATTTAAGTCTAAACAAGAAATACTCAACAATACTTCAGTCTAAGTCTATGAAGCCTCTACTCTGAACATATAAAAGGTACCATGACAGGCCATGGCTACCACAAAGTCAAAGGACTAACTTAAAATGTAAAGAAGAAAGTAAAAAGGTATCCTCTTAATGAGGGAGAGGACTCGCCACTGTCTGGTACTAGGGGTGCTGAACCTCAACAGTGCATCTGCGGAAGTCCTCTATCTGCTGAATCTGCATCATGAAATGATGCAGTGTCAAATGGCGTCAGTACGTTAAATGTATGATCTGTAAAATAGCTCAAGAAAACAAGTAAGGCTCAACTTAGACATCCGACTCAACTCAAGTCTCAACTCCTCATCTCAGAACTTAACTCAAGTAATATGATGCAAGTTTAAGGTTTGAAAGTCAGGCCTCTAAAATAAATTTAGTATTTAGTGTAACTTTGTTTTGAAATAAAATCTCATGGCATGCTCAACTTAAGTGCTTGCTTGGAAGTTTCTCTAACCGACATAACTCTCCACCCCACTATTTATACAGTGATGTACAACGAGAAGACATCGTTGTCACGCCCATCCTAAACTTGCCATAGTAAAGGACGTTAACCTCTAACTCTCTCTCAGATCCAAGAAGAATGTCCATCTATTGGGATATAAACCGCCAAAGTTAACTACATTACTATCCTACATTGGCACAAGTAGTTCTCGGGTGACTCTTCTCACCTAACTCTGTGCTCAATACTCCTTCCAAGACTAAAAGTTGCTCAACAACTCAAACTCATCTCAATCAACTCAACATCAACTTTCTCAATTTACTCTACAACTCAAATTGGGAATTCAACAATGCAACTCTAGACTCAATCCACATTATGCAAGAATCTTATAAATTACGGTCATATAACATCATACCGTTCATGCTCAACACTTAGGACGTCATAAACATTCAACACATGCATAGGTGAAACAAGAAAACATATTTCTCAAGTTTACACTACTTAGTTTAGAAGGTTAGATTCATAATTTCAATTTAGTCAATAAGCAATGAAAACATTAAGTTTGGGGTTAGGGTATCAAACATGCAAAATACATTCATAATTCGTAGTAAAAATAATGCAACTCATAATTTAACTCCATTATCTTCAAGAAACTCAGTTATATACAAGAATTTAAAACTCAAAAATTCATGGGATTCAGGACATGTGATTTATACTCATGATTTTGACTCAAGTAGGCGAAGTGGCGCGTGGATGAACATAATCCAATGCTTTAGGTAGCCTTACATACCTGGGATGAAGATTAGCACCAATCTTAACAGGGAATTCAACTCCAGCTCAAGACGTTTAGACTCCTCTTCTCTCCTCCTCTCAAAACTCTCACTTTGAACGCTAAGAAAAATGGGTTTGAAACCCTTAATTTTGAGGAAAATGACCTTAATACTCGTTTATTAGACTTGAAGTATGTTGAAAATATCCAAAATACCCTTTTCGACATTGAAAGAATAATTATCACAAAATTTACACAGATTTACGACGCACCTTGGGCGCAAGCCAGTGTATTTTTCTCCAAAAATCCCCTGAACAAATTTTTCAATTTCCGTCAAAAATTTTTAAAAAAATATAAGTGTAAGTGCATGTCCCTGGCGTGTCGCGCCTTGGGGGGCGCATCAACACTATTTTTTGATTAATTACAAAAAATTATTTTTCAACTCGATTACTTTAAAATCGGGTCGAAGCTATTTTTTTACTCAATTGTTTGTGCTAATTGCAAATCTGGTCTTGAATTTTCTATCAGAGCTTGGGAAGATGCATTATGCGCATGATTCCATTCTAGCAGTATTTTGATAATTTTTTCGGGCGTTACATTATATTCCCCTTAGGATCATTCGTCCTCGAATGATGAGTAGAGGTGGAAATAATGTCTGGGTAGTAACAAGACTCATCTCAATACTCACTCAATGACTCAAACTCTCAACTCTTCATCAGCCCTTATAGGCTCTACTCAGACTCAAGAATAGGCACGTCAACTCAAGGATGGAAACATCAATTATGTTAGGGATAGGAACATTACCTTCGGCAACCTCATCATTTAGCACGAATAGATGCAGGTATTTGGTTCTCATAGCTTCCACAGCTTCCCACGTAGCTTCCTCAACAAATTTGTTCCTCCATAGGACTTTGACGGAGGCTACCTCTTTATTCCTCAGCTTAAGAACTTGACGGTCAAAAGTTCTTAACAACACTTATGTGCCAAACGCATCAACAACTTTTTTCAGCTACAACACTTTTATCCAAATACATAATTGCTTATTTTTCAAATAAATTTCAGCAATTTAAAAAGTGCTTTTAAAGTACTTTTTAAAAGTTATTTTTTTCAACTAAGCCAAACGGGTTCTTAATATAGTATAGAGAGATATAGATTATAATAGCACTAACATTAATGATAACAAGGGGAGCAAAACAGATGACCTAAGCGATAAAATGCAACGATCCTCCAGAAAATATTAAACTGTACAAAAATAAAAAAAAGTCATAAAATATATTTGCATTATTTACCTGTTATTTTAGTAACATACAAGTTGGCTATAAAAATGATAAAATATATTATTTTCTCTATAAGCAATATTGACAATGACTTTGTTGGAGTCTCACCTCAGAGATATTGGTCTATTTATATCATCTTTGCGTTAGATAATCCTTCTTTACTAGATATTCAATTTTTAAGATTGAGTTAAAATAAAGATTTTTTTTAGTATTAGAATCAAGTGTATCTCAATTCATTGTTAATTAATGTTATTCTCTTCCCTCCCCCTTTCTTTCCCCAGGTTATACTGTTTATGCTTCAGATATCCAATGTTGAACATGAGAAATTTTGGAGTCCCACATGTAAAAATTTCATGAGTTGCCCTATTTTGATTACCCCTTTAAGCTAATATTTATTATATGTTTTTTAATTTGCATGATCACATAATATTCGATAACTTTCTTGAAAAAGTACATAATTATATTCTTACTTTTCTATGCTTATATATGTTCACATGCACACATTTAAAATATTTTGCTATTTTTAACATGTGTTTTAGTTATATATGATGAGTGCAAACGTACATGAATAATTAAAGAGTTTTAAATTTTGTTAGATTCATTTTTATTTTTGACAAATTGATAACTGAGCTTTGATCTTTATGATAAATGAAATTTGTGTTTCAAATTTGATCTTATTAGGAGTAGATCTGGACGTTGACTTTGAAAATAATGTTATTATTTTGTTCGGAAAAATTCAATATACAAATGCCCGAGTTTAATTGTTTTTAACATGTGTTTCAATCATATTTGATTGAGTGCAGTGCTACGACCCGCCACTTGACCACCAAGAAGAGGGAAGATTTTAGAGTCAAGGAGAGGTTTAA
Organism: Solanum virginianum; assembly: GCA_000787875.1. Taxonomy (NCBI): domain Eukaryota; kingdom Viridiplantae; phylum Streptophyta; class Magnoliopsida; order Solanales; family Solanaceae; genus Solanum; species Solanum virginianum. The sequence goes on along the minus strand of DF361264.1, from coordinate 38,949 downwards.
GGAAGACTCTAGAAAAATGTAGTCAAGTCTTGAAGACTCTTATAAAAATCTAGATATGTAGAACCTTCTAGAGTAGGGACTAAATTGTAAATATTGGAGGACTTGTAAAGTAAATATTATTTATACTTTGATCCCTTGTAAATAGTATAAATAGGAGGGTCATTCATTTGTAGAATCAACTAAGAAAAATGTAATTAATCTTCCAAGATATACAAAGTCTTCTCTTAAAAGCTCTTTTGTCTTCTGCAATCTAGAGTTCCTTAGCGATCTAGTAGAAAAGACTTACTTGAGCTTACAAGATCATGAAAGATTCATGAGTAAATTGTCAAGTGCCACACGAAAGTTTTAGTCAAAGTCTAAATCCCTGATAAAGTGGTATCAGAGTAAGATTACTACTAAGGGAAAATGACAAGTGAGGGAGACACCAATGCCACTAATGCCGCCAATGTTAGGCCAGATGCTGGAAAGAAGTAATGTAAGGGAACAAAAAACTCCAAGAGAAATGAGGAGATGCCAATCGAGTCTGCACCAAGTGAGGCCCTGGCATCTTACTCAACTTTGACAACTCAAGTTAGTGAAGATGAACAAGAGGAGCATGCCATGGATTTCATGTCTAGAATCAAGTAGATCTCGAGGGTGGATACCTCCAAACAAGCAGTGTAGATACTAGGCACGCGCTTGAACAAATTCTATGGTAAGTTCAAAACTTTAGAGGACTTCATCCTCGAGAAAAATGACCATATTTGTAAGGAGTTGGATGGGCGAAAGACTGCTGAGTATAAGATGAAGGACACCATCACTTCCTTAGAGTTTTGGCTCAGGAAGTGCTAAGCACGATCAAGACTATGAGGATCGAAATGAAGGCGCTTAAGGAAGGAATTGAGGAAGGAAGATGTGCTACGTGGTGAGACCAACTCCAACCAGTATCCTTGCGGAATATGGCACTAGTTCGTTCATGGGAACACCTACATCTATAGCGGCTAGCCAGTACTCTCTTGCTCTAATATATACGAACCAATTCATTGGTATGAGAGGCCTAAACCTCTCATTACTAAATCCACATTTCTTATGTTATTGGACCTTTTTTAGCCCTTGCCCTAGTCAAGGTTGAGGCTCCTAAGCTACTAGTGTCCAAGGGCACTCTGATATGCAGGAGGTGGAGCATTTTCTTTGGCACTTGGAGAACTACTTTAAGTGTAACAAAGTGAAGAGCAATGAGACGAGAATTAATATGATTGCGCTATACCTCACAGAGATGGCTATGCTATGGTGAAAGCTAAAGGAGTTAGAAATGGAGAAGGGTGTTTGCAATATTAATACATGAGAACAATTCTGAACCAAGTTCAAGAAAGACTTTTTCCCTAGTAATGTTATCTATGAGGCAAAGCGCAAGCTTAGGAAGCTAAAGAAAATGGGAAGCATAAGAGTATACGTAAAGGAGTTCACTATACCTATACTTCAGATTCCTAACCTCATAGACGAAGATATGTCATTCCATTTCATAGATGGGCTACAAAATTGGGGCAGGATAGAGTTAGAACACTAACAGGTTAGCACCATTGACGAGTCCATCACGCAGGCTTCCTTTGAAGGACTTTAAGCATGACAAACACAATAGAGACAGAGAAGGGGAGACGAGAAATAGTCATGACCAAGGTAGAGGAGATAGTGGTAAAAGCAAGGATCAACAACCATATCTCAAGAATCATGACACCTATAAATCTGATAACAAGAAGTCTAGATGTCAAAGTGATTAGAGAGAGAAAGCCATAACCCGCCAAAGGGAATGGATGCTACATATGTGGTGGGCCGCATGACTACACAAGATGCCCTGAACTAACGAACCTTGGCATGATAGTATGAAAATGAAAGGAAAAAGATGCACAAAAACTAAGGCAAGGTTCGAGCACAACACAATTAGAGTGATTGGACTATGCAGAGCTATCACAAAGCAATTGTAGAAGCCGAAAGAATATAGTGAACAATATGTGGACATCATGATCAATGGATAACCTGCTCATACTATTGTTAACACAGGTGCAGAAGCTAATATCATGCCTCAGCCTGCAGCGACAAGGTTGGGATTATATTATAGTCCAAGTAATGCCAATCTTAGGATGATCAATGTACCATTGACTCCTGTGTGTGGGGTCGCTCAGGGAATCGACATCATGTTGGGCAAGTGACATGGTAAGACCAACTTCACTGTCGCTTTACTAGATATCTTTGATCTAATTCTTAAGCAAGAGTTTTTTTAGAATGCCACATGGTGATCGACCCCTATCTCCAACAACTCTTGATCATGGAGTGAGAAAGGTATTATGTGAAAACTCTAATCAAGGTATCAAAGATGGAAGGACAAGCCTAGCTATTGTCCATATAACTTGTGAAGGGGATCAGGATGAGAAGTCATTGCCGTGTCTCACACCCATTAGAAGGAGAAATCATCGAAGAAAGCTAAGTAGAAACAGGGACATCCAGCCGTGATAATGTTCCTCGTTCATAAGAAAGGACAATCTCTGGAGAAGGCCACATGGGGACGGCAGTGTGTCATAGTCATTGCAATATCAGGTGGGGGAGAACGTCATGATCCGTCACTTAACAATTAAGAAGGGGAAGATTCTAAAGTCAAGGAGAGGTTTAAGAAAGACTATAGAACAATGTAGTCAAGTCTTGAAGACTCTTAGAAAAATCTAGATATGTAGAGTCTTCTAAAATGGGGATTAAATTATAAATATTGGAATATTTGTAAAGTAAATATTATTTACACTTTGATCCCTTGTAAGTAATATAAGTAGGAATGACATTCATTTGTACAATCAACTAAGAAAAGTGTAAGCAACTTTCAAGATATACAAAGTATTCTCTTAAAAGCTCTTTTGTCTTCTTCAGAAAATAATAATTATTGGGCCTGTGCTGAGTGAAAGCAGGTAGTTCTCCATCAACATGCCTGTTTAACTATCTGCTTCATCTCCTCCTTTTTTATATGCGGTCCAATCAAAGTATTTCGTGAATTTTGACGTGTCTACTTTCACTACTTAATCATATTCCTTCAGCTGCTCCAACTTGATTCTACGATAGCACCCCTAACAAATTATTTCTTCAGAGCGAAAGCAGGTAGCTCTCCATCAACATGCTTGTTTGAGTTGCCTGCTTCATATACTCCTTTATTATATGTGGGCCAATCAAAATATTTCGTAGATTCTGACGTGCCTGCTTCAGCTACTTAATTATATTAACTTGATTTTACGTTTGTACCCTTAACAAATTATTTCTTCAGCTGTTTCAGCTATGATTTTATTACATCACCCTACTCAATTATTTTAAGTCTAAATAATAAACAACTTAAAATTTAAAAAATATATAAAATTTTCTATCAATGTTATATAAATCGAGATCTAGAAAATAATAATTATTGGGTCCGTGCAGAGCACGAGCTTCCCCTTTTCTAGTAGTCCAATAAATACATAACATTATATTTTTATACTTCATTTTCTTAATTTTCAATTTTAGGAGACGATTGTTAGATAAAAATAATTTAATAATTATATATTTTTAATAATATTTTAATGAACATAATATTTGTTGAGGACATGAGATAAAGGGAGTAATAACAATAACATTTTTTTTGTTTAGCCGAAAGTGAGTATCCTTTTCGTTAGATTCTAAATAAAACCAAACATTTATTAAGTTTCAAGTACATGAATAGAAGAAACCAATCATACAATTTGAGATTTTATATGTTGCATGTTATTTGTACTTTTATCTCGTTGAAATTTTCTTGAATTTCTTGTTCTAATTTCTAAATATTTAATTTCCAAACATAAAATTGATCCTCCTATTTTATTAGAACTAGTTCGATCGAATTTATAAATGCCTACTGTGACATTTTATACGACATTATTATTCATTAAAAATTTTAAATGACTTTTTACATCAATTTATAATTTTTTAAAAATTATTTCAAACACTAACCTTTTAATTAATATTTAAATTTACGAATTTCATTTTCTAAAAATTAAAATTCAATATCCATATGTGTATCGAACATTAAATGCATTGACCGATTTTTTTGTTTTCTGTTTTTGAAACTATAAAGCTCTAGCTTCAAGTTCAAGAAAATTTAGTAATTATGGTTAAACTAAACTACGTATTTGTCTAAAGAAATTCACATAACTATATGTAAATAAGTAATTTATTTTAGAACTCAATAAATAATCTTTTTAAAATTCAAATCATATAAATTTAAAATTCTAATTCCAATTCTATTTTGAGACTGAAAAAGTATTGACACACAAATTTCATCATCATCATCTACACCTTCTAATAAAGAATTGATTGAGGAGCTTGAGGGGGAAAGAGGAAGAACAAAGAAGACTTCAGACAAAGACTTTAATTAAACCTAGGTATATGCAATGTTTGTCTATGGATACTGTGGATAAATCACAACCTCACATCAGGAACAAAGAAAATTAATCTCGAACCGTTGGATAATAGCACAGTTGTACAAAGTTGAAGTTTCTAGATATTTATTCTCATGTGACTAGCATGCGAGGAATAATAGTTTGTTATATTTAGTTATAGGTTGCACAAGTCAGGAAGTGACAAGTGTATAGTTTCTTTATTTTTTTGATTTACTTTATAATTAGATAATATGTATATGTACAGATAGTGAGGATCAATACAATATTGAGAAAATTTCCCAAATCAATCTTGTTCTTTCATGGTATCAGAGCTTTAGCTCAATCCCAATATCTTTTTCATCATCATCTCATAATTTTCTGAATCATCAATACTTGTAAAATGGCAGATCAAACACCAGCTGTTGAGACTACTCCTGGAAACGTTTCCACCATTGATATACATCACCCTTATTTTCACCACAATTTAGATTACCCTGGAATGAATCTAGTCAATTCAACATTTGATGGAAAGAGTTTTTTAGGATGGAGAAGATCCATGCTCCTTGCTTTATCTGTCAAGAAGGAAGTCTTCACAGTATGAACAGTGGAGTTGCTGCAATGACATGATCATATCTTGGTTATTAAACTCTCTAACAAAGGAAATTATAGATAGTGTTATTTACTCTAAAAATAGCTAAAGAATTATGGGACACTTAGAGCAAAGATTTGGAAGAACTAATGGTAAGTTATATCATTTACAAAAGGAACTATCAGAAACTGTTCAAGGAAACTCTAATGTAGCAAGTTACTTTACTAAACTAAAACGTTTGTGGGATGAATTGGATGCACTTAACCTCATGATATGTTGTTCCTATGTATGTGTTTGTGAAGGAAAATCCAAATTAACTAATCTTTAGAGGATCAGAGGTTGATTAAATTTCTCACGGGTCTCAATGATGTTTATGCCCAAGCTCGGGGAAAAACTTTAATGATGAATCCACTGTCAAACATTGATTATGGAAGGGAAACCTATGTCCACAATACACATTCTAATGATGCAATTGGATTTATGGCTACCTCACAGAGTAGAACTTTTCAAAAATCAGAAAATCTTGTCTCAAAAGGAATTTTCGTCTCAAAAGGAATTTTCACCCCACAACAGAGAAATTCAACAACAATCAAAGGGGTGGTAGGGAAAACTTCAGGAAGAAAGGAAGAAAGGCAAAATATGACCCAATTATGTTTTGCACATTCTGTGGCAAGACTAGACATATTTATGATGATTGTTATAGGAGGATTGGTTTCCCTGATGACTTTGAGTTCACTAAGACAAAAGAATTTGACTCTGTTAAATCAAAAGGGATTCAATCAAGGGTAAATGGAGCTTTCAATGATAAAACAACGAGCTCACAAATATGATACAACAAAATGGACCAAAAAATAACATCCTTAATCAACTTAATAAGGAACAATATGCTAAGTTGGTTAAACAGGTTGCCGAAGACATTAAAATGGAACAAGCAGGAACATCAACAGGTGGTTTTAATGCTTCAGCAATAGCTGGTACAATCCATAAATATTCTGGTTCATGCCTATCAATTTTTAATTCTAGCACTTGAATTATTGATTCAGGTGCTTCAGAACATATGTGTTTTGTCTCTAAGTCATACATCTCTCTAAGTCCTCTTTGTGTACCTTTGCCTATCACTTTGCCTAATTCTTTCAGGATTACTGTAACCCATACAAGAAGTGTCTCTATTCTCCCCAACTTAACACTTAAAATATGATTAATATCCTAGTTTTCAAATACAATTTATTATCTGTCAATAGATTGTGTTCTCAATACTCTTGTGATCTCCTTTTCACTCTTAGTTGTTATCTGTTATAGGGCCATTTAATGAAGAACAATCAAGTTTTTTGTGAAGTCAGGGATAGTTTGTACTTGTTAGAGCCTATCAGTCCTAGGTTTAAGTCATTGTCAAAAGATGTTACTTTATTTCAAGAATGAGTAACTCCATTTCCAAGTCTATTTCTATATAAAGTTTTGTCAGTATTGTTCAAATGTAGACCTATGGCATGTAAGGTTGGGACAACATCAATAATGAAAAATCTTGATTTCATCAATTTCCACTATAATTCTGATTTTGTGTGTTAAGTGTGTCACAAAGTATAGCAAACCAAATTACTTTTCCCTATCAGTCAGATTCATTATAAGCAAATATTTTACATATTAATACTTGGGGTCCTTATAAGTCTTCCACCTATAATGATTTTAGGTACTTTCTGACTATAGTTGATGATTTCAGCAGGGGTACCTAGACATTTTTTATGTCCACTAAGAGTAATGTATTCCCTATTTTAAACGAATTTCTACTCATGGTTGAAAGGCAGTTTCAAACACAAGTCAAATGCATTCAATCTGACAATGCCATGGAACTAGGTAAAGGTCATCATGAAGTATAATTCTTTAGATCTCAGGATATTTTGCATCAGATCTCTTGTGTTGCCACACCCTAACAGAATGGGGTTGTGGAGAGAAAGCATAGACACCTTCTTGAACTTGCTAGAGACCTTATGTTTCATTATCATTTATCTATTTGTTATTGGAGGGAGTTCTCACAGCCACTTATTTGATCAATAGATTACCTTCTAGAGTTCTTAAAGGGAAAACTCCATATTAAATTCTCTTTGGTCAGTCTCTTTCTTATGTAAATCTCAGAAGTTTTGGTTGTTTGTGCTATGTTTCTACACTTGCTCATTAGAGAGCCAAATTTGCACCCAGGGCAGTACCTTGTGTCTTTTTAGGTTATCCTATGGGTCAGAAGAGGTATAAAGTGTTGGATATTTCTACAAGGAAGATCTTTACCTCAAGAGAAATTCATTTTGATGAACAACATTTTCCTTTCACTTTCTTAACTTCTCCTATGCCACCTCTATTTCCTTCTTTTTCTTTAGATTTGTTTGATCAAACATCTCCTATTGTTACCTCTCCTCAAGTTTCTTTTCAATCTCCCTTAACCTCATTATTTCCTCCTACTCACAATTCTCAACCTCAATCCACCTCTTTATCATCTCCTTCTACTTCCACACCAGTTTCTTTTCCTTCTCTACCAGGTTTTCCTCCTTTGCCAAAAAGATCTGGGAAAGTCAATACTGTTCCAAGCTATTTGCATGACTATGTTTGCAACAACATTGTTTTAACTAATCTAACTGGTGCCTGTTTCCTTCATCCCTCCAAACCTACAACCTTTTTTTCTACTTCCTTATCATTGCCTAACCAACACACCCTTCTTTCTGTTTCTCACATCACTAAACCTCACATCTTTGCTTGAGCTTCCAACCATCCGGGTTGGTCAGCAGCTATGAAGGACGAACTTGATGCTTTATCCCTAAATCATACTTGGGTGATAGTGGAGCTTCCTCCAGGAAAAAGGGCCCTACCTTGCAAATGGGTTTATAAAGTTAAACACAAATTTGATGGTACAATTGAGAGGCTGAAAGCTAGACTAGTTGTAAGGGGGGGATATTCAACAACATGGGATTGACTATACAGAAACATTTTCACCTATGGTCAAAATGACCACCATTAAGTACCTTCTTACAATTGCTGTGAAAAAGGGATGGCAAGTTCACCAGTTAGATGTCAGCAATGCATTTTTACATGGTGATTTACAAGAAGCTATCTATATGAAACCTCTCTCAGGTTTGCATCCTGCTGATCCTTCCCTAGTTTGTCTTTTGAAGAAATCACTTTATGGGTTGAGATAATCTTCTAGGCAATGGTATGCTAAGTTGGCAGGGGCATTGACTTTCAAAGGCTATTCTAGTTCTCTTAATGACTACTCACTATATTTCAAGTTTATTGATGGACTTGTGTCTATTATTGCTGTGTATGTGCACGATATTTTGATTGTTGGAGATGATAAGGCTGAAATTTTGCACATCATTAGTTTTCTCAACCAGGAATTTAAGGTTAAACATTTGGGTGACATTTATTATTTCCTGGGACTTGAAATTTTTCGAGAAAAATAAGGCTTCATTATTAATCAAAGGAAATTCACGTTGGACCTTTTGCAAGAATTTGATCATACTGGCCCTGTGGTTTCCTCTCCTCTTGATCCTTATTCTAAGCTCACTGCAAAAGATGGGCCTTTGCTACCTAATCCTACCATTTATAGGCATCTGGTTGTCAAATTTAATTATTTGACACACACCAGGCCTGATCTTTCATTCGTTGTTTTAAAGTTGATTCAGTCTATGCAAAAAAAACCTACTCAATCGCACTATTCAACAGCACTTAGAGTTTTGCGGTACCCGAGTATTGACCCAAGTCAAGGGATAATTCTATCTTCAGATCCATCCTTGTAACTCCTTGCTTGTTGACCCAAGTCAAGGGATTATTCTATCTTCAGATCCATCCTTGTAATTCCTTGCTTTCTGTGATGTTGATTGGGCTTCCTATAATGAGTCTCGTCGATCAGTCAGTGCGTATTTCATCACCCCTGGTGGTGCGCCTATTTCCTGGAAATCTAAAAAGCAATCATCAGTTTCATTATCCTCTACCGAAGCAGAATAAAGGTCTATGAGGCGTGCCACAGTTGAAATTACTTGGTTGGTTAGATTGCTTGTTGATCTTTCTATTCCTCCTTCGTTGTCGGTGCCTGTTCATTCTGAAAGTAAAGCAACCATCCACATAGCCAAGAACCCCGTCTTTCACGAACAGACCAAACATGTTAAGTTGGATTGTCATTTTGTTTGTCAACAATTCGTTTCAGGTCTTATCACTTTATCTTTTGTTCCTTCTGCTCACCAGCTTGCTGACCTATTCACAAAGCCCTTACCAGGAATCTCCCATCGATTTTTGTTGAACAAATTGGGGGTTTCTTATTTCCCTCCAATTTGAGGGGGGATATTGACACACAAATTTCATCATCATCATCTACGCCTTCTAATAAAGAACTGATTGAGGAGCTTGAAGGGGAAAGACGAAAAGAAAAAAAGACTTCAGACAAAGGTTTTCATTAAACCTAGGTATATACAATGTTTGTCTATGGATACTGTGGATAAATCACAGCCTCACATCAGGAACAAAGAAGATTAATCTCGGACCGTTGGATAATAGGACAACTGTACAAAGTTGAAATTTCTGGATAATTATTCTCATGTGAGCAATAATAATTTGTTACATTTAGTTATAGGTTGCACAAGTCAAAAAGTGACAAGCGTATAGTTTCTTTATTTTTCTGATTTACTTTATAATTAGAGAAATATATATATATACAGGCAATGAGGATCAATACAATATTGAGAAAATTTCCCAAATCAATGTCGTTCTTTCAAAAAGTCATATTTGCTTGCAATTAGTTCTAAGATATCGTAAAGCAACAAAAAATAAAATTTCCTTTTTCTAACTAGATTAAAATGATGGACAGCAAATTATAGTTACCAAAGGGGTAATTATTGGAAAAGTTGCAAGTTTTGGCTTAAAGTTCACCAATGGGATTATTAACAAAAAGACGGAGCATACGACAACTTCATTCCCTTCCAGCAGTTGTCATGTACTTTATTACTTTAATTATTGAAATATATCAAATTAATTAGTGGGACTAATCTGCTCATTATTATTCTTAACTGAAAAGGCAATGAAAGTTCGAAGAATACCTTTTCTCAAAGGAAAAAAAAAGACGGTTATTTAAAAAATTAATCTATTCCAGATTTGCATAATATTACTATTAAAATAGTTACTACTTCTAAAAGTGTAATACATCTTGTGCACTCATCTAGAAGGTTATTTAATAAATTTAATCACATGTTATTTATCTAAACTACTAAAGTACAATTTATCTCTTGTTAAATTTTCTATTTACTTCCTTCCTCCAACAATAATTGTCCATTATTAACTTAGCACATAGATTCAAAAATAATAAATGATATGAATAATTTTATCAGATCATCCTTTGAATATAATAATTGCAATGTCTTAAAAAAATACAATAGGGAAAAGACTATAATTAATGACAAAGATAATCAAGAACTAGGTGTAAAATTATTTCTTGATCTTATAAAGTGAATAAGTATTATTGGATACTTATTTTTAGTATACTGAACAACTATTTTTGAACGGAATGAGTATGTAATACTCCATTAATTGAAGAGGGAAGATTTAAAATAGAATAAACAATTTCTTGCTATCTAAAACATTAAATATTACTTCCTCCGTCTCATTTTATGTGCCACTTTTTATTTTTTAATTCGTCCGAAAAAGATTATCTCCATATTCAAATTGGAAATAATTTACCTTTAAAATTTTTTTTTACCCTTTAATAAAATCTTAGTCACACAAATATCTAAGAATAATTATAAATCACAAGTTTTAAAAATTAAATGTCACGCCAAATCAATGTCACATGAAATGGAATGGAATGGGACGGAGGGAGTATATGAAAACAAAAAAAAATTGGTCTGGGATAAAGTAAATTATTGTGGTTGTTAAGTCAGTACTTGAGCCACCGACACACTGGTGACTTGCTTCCCCAAACCATTGGTGACTCGACTTTAAACAAATTAAATAAAGGTAAATCCACATTGTCTTTTTGGAATTATTTTAGTTGATATACTATTGGGTAGTTACACAGTCTCCCTGATTTTCCAAATTAACAATTACATAATTATGTTACATTTTAAGTTTGTGCAAAACTTATTTAAATTTGCAAGCAATTCCACCCACCTCTCTAATAAATATAAATACTCCATTAGATAAACATACATATGTCATGTGTGTGTCAGTGAAAATATTTTTCAAAGTAATATTAGTGATTTTCTTATTTTGTAAATTTAATCTAAATTATTCCATCACAGTAATATATATCAACATTTTGGTGCTACACATTGTGTATGAAGTACAAAACAAGATTTAAGTTTGATTTTGGAAGTTGCAGAATGTCAACATGATTTGTTGCAGATGTTGTATTCTTAAAACCAAGATCAATTTAATAATCAAAAATGAAAACTTGTGCCCATGTCCTCTTCTCTTTCCAGTTTGAAAATGTCGTGAACTGCTCCCCACTAGAGCAAATGAATATTCTCACTTTACAATTAGTAAAATTGTAAAACAAAAAATCAACTTCTATATATACATGTCACCCATTAGTTAGTTAACGAGTTTTTCTATATTATATTCTGTGTTTAACATCTTTCAATTTTAATTTGCTTATTCTTTTTTCATGAAGAGATTTAAAGAAGTTATTATATTGATCCTTAACACCAATTTGGATGAAATGTCAAGGCCATTGTGTCTCTATTTTCTGACTTTTTCACAATAGTTTAATAGATGGACTCAATTTTTAATTTATGATTTTTGACTTATTAATCATAAGTTAAAAGGCTAATCCAAACAGATTTCAAGAATGTATGTTGTTGGTGCAAAGTAAGAAGCCGAGCCACAACACTTAAACAATTCATCCAAATATTCAATTTATAATGATGAAAATAACCAATTGAACTTAATCTTACACTAGTTGGTGTCACCATCTACAAGACGCACCTCATTGCTTTGTAACACAGTTTTGAGCTTTGTGATGTACTCTTTATCACTGAGTTTGATCTTCAGCATCATGGAGTTTGAGCTTGGACTATGAAAGATATAACAACTCAAAACATTGCTTACATTTTACGGTCATTATGCAAGATATATGAACAGTAAACTGTTAAAGATGCTTCACAATTACACGACTCCAAATCAGTAAATATATACAAATAGACTTTTCTTTAAACTCCTACATGCCATTATCCTTACACTCCCCCTCAAGTTGAGCAGGGAGTGGAACAACTGTCAACTTGCTCTTCAACTCCAGAAAGCGAACTTTGGGCAATGGTTTGGTGAGAGCATCGGCCACTTGATCTTGGGAACTAAGATATCTGACTGATAAGGTCTTCACACGAACCTTGTCACGAACAAAATGAAAATCTATTTTCATATGTTTTGTTCGGGAATGAAAAATGGGATTTGCAGTTAAGTAAGTAGCACTAAGATTATCACACCAAAGAATAGGAAGAGAGGTGGTGAGGTAACCAATCTCTCGAAGCAGATGTTCAACCTATGTCATTTCAAAGGTAGCAATAGCTAATGTGCGATATTCTCCCTCTGTGCTCGACCCATGATACAACTCTTTGCTTTCGAGAAGCCTATGAAATCAAATGGAAGCCAAGAGAAATAGTGAAACCAGTGGTAGACTTGCGATCATCAATGTCGCCTCCCCAATCAAAATCTCTGTAATCATGAATTAAGGTGGATGACCCACAAGAAAAAAATAAACCATGAGATGTTGTAGCTTTGACATAACAGAGAATATGTTTGACAATAACCCAATGAGAATCCATAGGACAATGCATAAACTGTGATACTTTGCTTTATCGCATACGCTACATCAGGTCTAGTAAAGGTCAAGTATTGTAAAGCTCCAATAGTACTTCTATATAGAGTTGGGTCATGAAATGGACATCCATCAGTATTGGAGAACTTGGATAAGGATGAATTTGCTGTGGAGACAGGATCACTTGACCCCATGTGCACACGACTAAGGAGGTCCGTGACATACTTACCTTCAGATTTCCAGGTAGCTTGAATTCCTAAGAAATAGGATAGTTTTCCCAAGTCTCTGGCAGAAAAATGATCTTTCAATTTGTTAATCAGAGTTGTAATATGACTAGAATCAGAGCTCACAACTAAAATGTCGTCAACATAGACTAAACAAAACAACTTAACATCGGCTTTCGGCATATAGAATAGAGAACAATCAGTTTTGGATCCCACAAATCCTAGAGAAAGAAGCACATCAACTAAACATTTGTTCCACATCCATGGGGCTTGTTTGAAGCCATAGAGAGATCGTTTAAGTATACAAATATGATCTGGACGAGTTGGATCAACAAACCGGGAGGTTGAGACATGTAGACAGACTCAACTAATTTTCCATGAAGTAATGCATTGGAAACATCTAGCTGAGTGACGTGCCATTGATGAGACACTGCCAAGGATAGAAACAATTGTATAGTAGCTAGCTTAACCACTAGACTAAATATATCAGCAAAATCAAGACCCGATCGATGATGATATCTTTTAGCCACAAGCCTTGCTTTATAGCGATCCAATGAGCCATCTGACTTCAATTTCATCTTAAATACCCATTTGCAGCCAATTATATTTTAAGATGGGGATGGTGGAACTAGTTCCCAAGTTTCATTTTGAATAAGTGCATTATACTCCTCAGACATGGTGCAATGCCAATGAACATCCTTAATAGTGGTCTGTGAATAGCAAGAGGATTCAACTATTCCTGATGTTGGAGTTGTAGCAGACATCAAGAATGGTTTCTTTGGCTTCAATGAACCTGTTTGTGTTCGTGTGACCATTTTATGCAAAGGAGGGGCTGCTGGACAAATCACATTAGTGGCTGAAGTGTTCTGAAAATCAATAAAGTGAATCTTATCAGAAGAAGAAGGATTTGCTATAACTATACTTGATGAAGTCAAGTGTACGCCATGTGAAACTCCAACTTGTGAAGGTGGATCAGTAGCAGGTGTGTCTCTAGGCATAGGATCAATAGATGATAAGGATATGCGATTTGTCAAGGATTCCATGGATGGAGAGGGTGAAGGTTGATGAAATGTGTGTGTCGGTACTGGAGAGTGTGTCATAGGTGGTGGAATGCTGGGCAGAGAGATAGAGGCTTGGAATGACAGTGTAATGTTGAGGTTTGAGTTAGCATTGGTTATAAAAGGCGGCACCACAACATCCTCTAAAATAAAAGGAAAAACATTTTCATTAAAGACGACGTGACCAAAAACAAAGAATTTTGAGGAAACATGATCAAAACATTTGTATCCTTTATGTAACTTACTATAGCCCCAAAACACACATAGTTTGGATTGAGGAGATAACTTATCCTTGGTATAAGGACGAAGCCATGGAAAACAAAGGCAACCAAAACAGGCAATAAGGAGTAATCTAGATTATTTTTGAATAATACATGAAATGGGGTTTATGGTTTAAGCGTGGGGTTGGTAAACGATTTATAGTATATACATCTGTATCAAATGCATTCATCTAAAATTTATGAGGGATATTGGCATGATATAGCAAAGCTCTACCAGTTTCAACAATATGCCTATATTTTCTTTCGGTCCAACTGTCACGATCCAAACCTAGGGCCTAGACGTAACACGGTGAATGAGGAACCCGAAGGAACCCCAAACAAGCCTCTTAACTTGTCATTACACATTATTGGTCGCGGAAGCACATAAATGACATAAAGCGTAAGAATAGGGGCAAAGAGACTAAGGAGAAAGTTTGCATAAACATCATAAAAGATACATGAGTCAAAGCTCATATCATAGGAACATATCATGTCCAACAAACACCTCTAATACATAGATAAGAGTGGACGCCAAGACAAGTATGCATTAGTATGTTTGAATATACTAAGTATGTAGGATGCAATGCAAAAAGAGATAGGCACCGTAATCAAAATGCATAACAATAGGCAATAGGCATAATATATCAATATGACATGTATAATCAATGCATAAGTAAAACATGCTTAAGTAACTCATGTTCATATACGATATCATATGTGTAGAAGAGACCAAGCTAGATTTTCAAAGTGCAAACCCCTTGGTTGGTTGTTGATGGTTTCACCCCGTCACCTTTGTGGTGTGGTACAAACCTCTCATATGGTTGATGATAATTTCACTTTATCACCCTGGTGGCAAAGTATAAATCCCTCACATGGTTGATGAGTACAAACCCTTACCTTGGTTATTAAGGTATAAACCCCTCGACAAGGTTAACCAGTCTCTTAGTCTCCCCGGATCGGGCATGGTCTAATGTCACACTTTATATAGATTATATCATATACATAAGTTTCTTTCATCCTCATAACATCAATCATATCATATCTCATGCTTTGGATCTTTTATTCCTCAAGAAACTATAACCGGCATATCATATCTCATGCTTTGGACCTTCAATTCCTCAAGAAACCACATCCGGACATTTTATCAAACACTTAGAGGGTGTGTAACGCTAGTATAAAATCATGAAATATAGAGATGAAATCATGCAAGAAAATCCATTATAAAACTATGAATCAACACCTTGCAATACCCTCAAGCAATATACATCAAAACCCTTACTAAATCGTACAATAGATCCAAGATTTATAGCTCAAAACATAGCAAAATAGTCACAACTTTACATAGCTTTAACATAGTTCATACTAGTAAACCCAATTGAAAAATTAATGTTAAATCATGCAATTGAATAGAAAGGAGGTTAGGGTACCATGGGTGGAAGAACCCAATGGCTAAAACCTACATACCTTAGCTTTGAGGAAGCTCTTAAAAAAAATTGAAAATGAAGGCTTGAAGTTTGAAGGAAATCCTTAGTTCCGAATGAGGGTTTTAAGACTTGAATTTGGGAGTGAAAAATATGGCTAAGTATTTGAGAGGATATTAGAGAATGTTTAGGATGATAAAAGGGTGAAATATGGCTGAGTATAGGTAAAAATACGTTTTGGAACACTTAGGCCCAAGACCCAAAAGCCTTGGATTGAGATAAAAATCATTGGGAACAAAATACATAGGTTCGCGTCTGGTCTGTGATGCGGATCTGTCGTGGAGGCAAAATTAGTACATGTTCGTGACAGTTGCGCATCGCGGCACTGTTGCTGATCGATTATTGATTAAGAAAAATTATGACAAGTTAAATTGCTAATCGTTTGCTCTTAAATCGGGGTTAGACCTTTTTCCCCCTAATTTTGACCCTTTGAACAAGAATATGAAGTCGGATTTTCGATATTGTGCACGGTTTTTGAGATATATGGAATTTAAAATTTTGGACATTCTGCGGTATATTTTTGGGTACTTTTTTGGGGTCGTTTCAATATCTCGTCCTTGGGAACATTCATCCCCGAATGTTAAAGAGACATATAAGAAAAGAGTGATCATGAACAAATCAGGCCCAACAAGAATGCAACATTACATTTAAAATACCATTTTCAAAATTTCAACATAAGTGTAAAATCATCATAAGTTTGTCAACTTAAATATGAATGCATATGAGTGACATAGAGGCTGAAATATAAGACTTGAAATCACATAAGGGACTTAGAGTTAGTAACTTAGGCTTGAGTGGAGTGGAAGTGATAAGGATACCACTTTTGCATGTCCGCCTCGTTTTCCTATGTAGCATTTTCGACTTGTTAGTTCCTCCAAAGGACCTTAATGGATGCCACCTCCTTGTTCCGCAATTTTTCCACTTGCCTATCCAAAAGTTGAATCGAAGTCTCCTCATAAGTCAATTTATCCTCAACAACACCCACAACATCAAGAGGCATATTAGCATTAGGATCACCTACACATTTTCTCAACATATAGACAAGGAACACCGGATGAACCAAATTCATTTCACTAGGAAATTTCAACTCATAAGGTACCTTGCTAACCCTCTTTATCACCTCATAAGGACCAACATATCTTGGACTCAACTTCCTCTTTTTACTAAAATGGACCACACCTTTCATTGGAGAAACTTTCAAATAAACCCAACCACCCACTTTGAATTCAAGGTCTTTTCTTCTCACATTGGCATAACATTTTTGACTAATTTGGGTTGTTTTTAACCTTTCCCTAATCATCCTAAACTTCTCAAGAGCCTCCATAACCAGATCCAGTCCCAGTAAAGCCACCTCTCTAACCTCAAACCAACCAACTGGTGATCTACAATGTCTTCCATAAAGAGCCTCAAAAGGAGTTATATCGCTGCTAGAGTGATAGCTATTGTTGTATGCAAACTCAATCAAAGGAAGATGGTTATCCCAACTACCCTTAAGCTCCATGACACAAGCCCTAAGCATATCCTCAAATGTTTGAATGGTTCTTTCGGCTTGGACATCTATTTCAGGGTGAAAGGCCGTATTAAGGTTAACTTTTGTACCAAGACCCCTTTGAAAAGACCTTCAAAAGTGTGAAGTAAATTGTGCACCTCGATCCAATATGATGGACAAAGGAACCCCATGTAACTTCATTAATCCATAGATGTACAACCTTGCATACTCTTCAGCCTCACATGTGGTCTTAACTAGTAGAAAGTGAGCCAATTTCGTCATCTTATCAACCACAACTCAAATGGAATAAAAACCTTTTCTAATTTTGGGCAACCCAACAACAAAATCCATATTAATCACCACCTACTTCCAAGTGGGAATCTCTATGTCTTGGGTTAGTCCACCTGACCTTTGATGTTCGATTTTGACTTGTTGACAACTATGGCAATCTAAAATGAATTTGGCAATGTCCCTCTTTATGCCTTCCCACCAATTCACATCCCTCAAGTCTTTATACATTTTGGTGAAACCGAGGTGGATAGAATAAGAAGAATCATGGGCCTCATCAAGGATTTTCTCCCTCAAACCACCAACATAAGGCACACACAACCTACCTTGGTACCTAAGGGCACCATCTCCCCCTGGGAGAAAACCTCTACTTTATCTCTTTTTACCAAGGCCTTTAATTCAAGCAAGGAGGAGTCAAGATCTTGTTTTGCTATCACCTCATCAACCAATAAAGACTTAGACCAATCAACAACAACAAAACCATCATCACCAACCTCTTCACCCCTAACCCCCAATCTAGTCAATTGATGCACCTCCTTAGCCATTTCCTTATCATCAGCATCAACATGGGCTAGGCTATCCATAGACACCCTACTCAAAGCATCCACCATCACATTTGTCTTACCCGAATGATAGTGCACATCATATCATAGTTAAGCTATGACCTTACCATTTTGCATCAACACACAACCCAAACCAACCCGGAAAGCATCAGAATACACCACATATCCCTCAAGCCCATCCGGTAGTGACAATATAGGAGAGGGTATAAGCTTGTCTTTCAATATTTGGAAGGTCCTCTCACACTCATAGGTCCACACAAACTTAACCTTCTTTTGAGTTAATTTTGTTATAAGGGAAGCAATGGAGGAGAACCCATTCACATACCTTCTATAGTAACCTGCTAAGCCCAAGAAGCTCCTAATATCCGATAGGGTCAATGGTCTAGGCTAATTTCTAATCACATTGATTGTTTTAGGATCCACCTTAATACCATTCCCCGACACCACATGACTCAAGAATGCAAGCTCTTTCAACCAAAATTCATACTTGTCATATTTGGCATACAATTTCTCCTCCCTCAATCTTTGCAACAAAACCCTCAAATGCCCCATGTGCTCCTCCCTACTATGTGAATAAATCAATTTATCATCAATGAAGACCACAACAAGGGAATCAAGGTAGGGTTTGAAGACCCTATTCATTAGGTCCATGAAAATGGCTGGTACATTGGTCAACCCAAATGACATCACAACAAACTTATATTACCCATATCTAGTTCGATAAGCCATCTTGGAAATATCACATTCCCTTACCCTCACTTGATGATACCCAGACCGAAGATCAATCTTACAGAAATATCTAGCCTCATGCAATTGGTCAAACAAATCATCAATTCTTGGAAGAGGATACCTATTCTTTATAGTGACCCTATTGAGTTGTTGATAGTCAATACACATTCTAAGTGACCCATCCTTCTTCTTTACAAAAAATATCGAGCTTTAATGCAAGAGATGAACCTAGCCTTCACCACCATATCATGACTCTCCCGCTCGAGGACAAGTTCATTTAAATAACACCGGAGCACCCCAAGGTGATTGGCTAGGCCTAATAAATCCCTTCTCCAATAAATCTTTCAATTGTTCCTTTAACTCCTTCAACTCTGTTGGAGCCATATGGTAAGGGGGAATGGAGATAGGTTGAGTATCGGGGAGGAGGTCTATACCAAAATCTATTTTTCTTTCGAGAGGAACATCGGGAAGGTCATTTGGGAAGATATCAAGAAACTCATTTACAATCGAAACTGACTCTATGCAAGGGACTTTAGACTCCACATCCCTAACCCACAGAGATGGTAAAGACACCCCTTAGAGATCAACTTATGGGCTTTAAAGTAAGAAATGAATCTACCCTTGACCACCACATCTTGACTTTCCCACTCAAGGACAGGTTCATTTGGAAATTGACACTTGATCCTATGGGTTCTACATAAGTAGGCATGCAACTAATCTATCCCAAGAATGATATTGGCTCATTTGGGAATTGGAATTTGACCCTACGGGTTCTACAGTCAATAGAAGCATCAACCAATCCATCCCAAGAATAATATCAAAATCAACCATGTCTAATTCAACAAGATAACAAGGCAACAACTTATGCAAAATGCAAATAGGACAACTTCTATAAACATTCCTAGCAACAATAGAGGCACTAATAGGAGTAGACACATCATATGACTCATGCAACAACTTAGGGGAAACATGGAACTTTTTAGCAACAAAAGGGGTAACAAAGGAAAGAGTGGCACTAGGATCAATCAAAGCATATACATCAAAATCAAAGATTTTCAACATACTGTAACAACATCAGGAACCTCATCAATCCCTTGCCTCTCATGTAGATCATAAAATTAATTGTGTCTTGGGGCACTACCTTGAAGACCACCTCTACCCAATGGAACCGCATTTGCACCGCGGCCCTTACCACAGTTTCTTGGACAATCCACCTTCTTATGACCAAGTTCCCCATATTCAAAGCATATATTAGAACCTTTCAAACATGGGACTCCATGGCTCCTTTCATATTTAGGGCATACATCAATAGAAACCACACCACCAACACCTTCAGGCCTAGGGAAGTCATTGGCAAACCCCCTGTTAGTAGCATGAGAAGACCCTTAGCCTTGACGAAATCTAGCATCCTTTTGAAATTTACCCTCAAATCGGGCTCTCTTAGCCTCATCCCCCCTCATATTCCTCAATTTATCCTCCTCTATTTGCTGGCATAGGTCATCAACCGAGATAAGTCCATATCACTAATTAGTATGGCGGACCAACATTCTTCACTTACCAAGTCGGAGACCCCCATCACGAACTTATTCATCCTAGATCTAAGATCGGCCACCAAATGAGAGCATACTTTGAAAGTTGATTAAACTTGAGGCCATACTCCCTCACACTCATAACACCTTATTTAAAGTTCATAAACTCTACCAACTTAGCTTCCCTAAGCTTAAGAGGGAAAAATCGATTAAGGAACGCCAATTTGAACTCCTCCCAAAGCACCACATTACCAATTCCCTTCTTACCCTTCCATTGATCATACCATATTTGGGCTACCCCTTTGAGTTGGTACGCCACCAACTCTGCCTTTTCATTCGGCCCAACACCCATGATATTCAAAATCTTGTAGACCTCATCAATGAACTCTTGTGGATCTTCACCCACCTTTGATCCATAGAACACCAAAGGATTCATCCTCATGAAGTCTCTTACCCCAAGCTCTCGGGGTAGTAGCATGAGGGGCTTGGGCCCCTTGATTGACTTGGTTGGCCACAACTTATGCAAGCATAGTGAGAGCATCCCGCAGCTCACCATTGGTAGGTTGCTCCTCAGGAGTTTGGGCCCTTCTTCCTCGAGTGTTTGACATGATCTAGCATAGCAAAGAACAATCATTAGGGAAAGCTTGAGCTAGCAAAGTGAGAGCATCCTGGAGCTCACCATGAGCTGATTGTTCATCGGGAGTATGGGCTCTCCTTCCTCTTGTGTTAGGCATGATCTAAACATGACAAAGAACATTTATTAGAGGGAAAACTCACCTCAACTCTATAGCACGACTTAGAATATGAAGAAGGGAAATATTTTCTAAAACGTCTCATAGTCTCCTATTCATAGTCATGGCATGCTTCACAACCATGAATAGGACTCTAATCGATGCGGTATATTGGACTACGAGGATCTATCAATCTATTACTCTGATATCAAGTTTGTCACAACCCAAGTCTAAGGCCTAGACGTGACACGACGAACGGGGAACCCGAAGGAATCCCAAACAAGCCTCTTAACTTGTAATTACACATCATTGCTCGCGGAAGCACATAAATGACATACAGTGTACGAATAGGGGCAAATGGACTAAGGAAAAAGTTTGCATAAACATCATAATCAAGAGACATGAGTCAAAGCTCATATCATAGGTACATATCATGTCATACAAACACCTTTAATACATATATAAGAGCGGGGGCCAAGACAAGCAACCGAGCTCACACTCATAGTCAAAATAGAACATAAAAAAAAATGTCTCAATACATAATAAGAGCAACATAGACTAAGGTCCCAGAAGTGGAGGGCTCACTACAAGCTTGAGTAGTACCGATCTAGCTACATGGAGGAAGGTGATCAACTTGGGCACCGGTTCCTACATGGTAATATCATGTAGGCAAGAGTATCCATTTATACGTTTGAATGTACTAAGTATGTAGAATGCAATGCAACAAGAGATAGGCACCTTAATCAAGAGTATGCATTAGTACATTTGAATGTACTAAGTATGTAGGATGTAATGCAACAAGAGATAGGCACCTTAATCAAAATGCATAACAATAGGCAATAAGCATAATATATCAATATGGCATGTATGATAAATGCATCAGTAAAACATGCTTAAGTAACTCATGTTCATATAGAATATCATAAGTGTGGAAGAGACGAAGCTAGATTTCCAAAATACAAACCCCTTGGTTGGTTGATGATAGTTTCACCCCATCACCTTAGTGGTATGGTACAAACCCCTTATATGATTGATGATAAATTCACCTTATCACCCTGGTGGCGAAGTACAAACCCCTCACATGGTTGATGAGTATAAACCCCCACTTCAGTTATCAAGGTACAAACCCCTCGATAAGGTTATCCGGGCTCTTAGTCCCCCCGGATCGGGCATGGTTTAATGCCACACTTTATAAAGATTATGTCATATACAAAAGTTTATTTCATCATCATAACATCAATCATGTCATATCTCATGCTTCGGACCTTCAATTCATCAAAAAACTGCATCCGAACATTTTATCAAATACTTAGAAGGTGTATAATGCTAGTATAAAATCATAAAATGCAGGAAATCACATCTAAACATTTTATCAAACAACCTAGAGGGTGTGTAATGCTAGTATAAAACAATGAAATAGAGCAATGAAATCATGCAAGAAAATCCATTGTAAAATCATCAATCAACACCTTGCAACACTTTCAAGAAATATACATCAAAATCTCTCATCAAATCCAATATTAGGTCCAAGATTTATAGCTCAGAACTTGCTAAAACAACCGTACTTTCATGAACTAAAATCACTGTGCAGTAAATTTCACAATGTATAAGACCCACATGTAAAATCAATTTTAAATCATATAATATAGCAAAACAGTCACAACTTTACATAGCTTTAACATAGTGTGCAGTGAATTTCATAATAAGCAAGACCCATTTGTAAATCAATTTTAAATCATGCAATTTTAGTAAAATGAGGCTTGGGTATCATGGGTGAAGGGAATCTATGAGAGAAACCCACATACCTTAGCTTGGAGATGAGCTTCATGAAGATTGGGGATGGAGACTTGAAGCTTGAAAAAGAACCTTGAAGGAGAACCTTAGCTTGGGATGAGGGTTTTAGACTTGAATTTGGGAGTGAAAATATGGCTATGTTTTTGAGTGAGTATTTGGAAATGTTTTGGGTAATATAAGGGTGAATGTAGCTCGAAATCCACAGAATTTTAAATTCTATATATATCAAAATCTCCCCTTTAGGAACATTTCTCCCCGAATGTAACAAAGATGTACTAGACAAGAATGATCATAGACAAACCAGCCCCAACTAAAATGCAACATTACATTTAAATCCCCTTGGAAAAATTCATCCCCGAATGTCAAAGAAACGTGTAAGAGAACAATAATCATAAAGAGATTAGCCCCATGAAGAATGCAATATTACACTTTAAAATTCCATTTTCAAAATCTCAACATTAGTGTAAAATCATCATAAACTTGCCAACTTAAACCTGAATGCATATAAATGACATACGGGCTGATGAGACTTGAATTTGGGAGTGAAAAATATTGCTAAGTGTTTGAGAGGATATTGAGGAATATTTAGGATGATATGAGAGTGAAATATGGCTAAGTATAGGTAAAAAACTTTTGAGAACACTTAGGCCCAAGACCTAAAAGCCTTGGACAGAGATAAAAATCAGTAGCAACAAAATACACAGGTCTACGATATGAATCTATCACAGAGGAAAAATTAATACATGTCCGCGATAGCTACGCATTGCAGCACTGTCGCGAATCGATTTTGGATAAGAAAAATTATGAAAAATGAGATTGCTAATCGTTTGCTCTTAAATTGGGGTTATACCATCTTCCTCCTAATTTTGACACCCTAATCGATTTTGGATAAGAAAAATTATGAAAAATGAGATTGCTAATCGTTTGCTCTTAAATTGGGGTTATACCATCTTCCTCCTAATTTTGACACCCTAAACAAGAATATGAAGTTGGATTTTCAATATCACGCACGAATTTTGAGATATATGGAATTTAAAATTTTGGACATTTCGAGGCATATTTTTGGACACTTTTTTGGGATCGTTTCACCAACCATTTGTTCGGGAGTATGTGGGCAAGAGGAATACTGCACAATTCCATTATCTCTCAAGTAATTTGCCAATGCTTGATAATCACCTCCCCAATCTTCTTGAAAGCTTGTAATAGGACGACCAAAATACTTTTCAACAATGATACGAAATTGCATAAATATTGAAAGGACTTCAGATTTAAAATGAAGGAAATAAATCCATGTATATTTGGTAAAGTGATCAAAGAAAATCACATAATATCAATACTCTTCATTTAAGATGATTGGAGCAGGAACTCAAACATTTGAACAAACTAAATCTAAAGGCCCAAAGGCTTGAAAATTAGACGCACCAAAAGGAACTTTATGATCTTACTAACAGCATATGTAGAACATAAAGTAGAAGATTTAGAGGAAGGGGCAATGGCGCTAGATGACAATGCTTGACTATTAGTGGAAAGGGACGTATGATCCAAACGAGCATGCTAGACCCCCAGTGATGCAACATAAGATACAGGTGCCGATAGCTTCAATGACTTTGACACAGGAAGAGAATACAGTCCTTCTAAACTCTAGCCTATGTGCAGTATGTTCTTCGTCGCCAAGTCCTTAATTAAAAAATGGTGTGTAAAGAATTCAATTGAAACTTGGTTTGATTTAGCAAAAGAACTAATAGAAAATAAATTTTGCACAACTGTTGGAACATGTAGGATGTCATCAAGATTGAATTTTTTTCCAGATATAAGAACTGAACTCTTACTAATGTGAGAAAAAAGAATTTTGGAACCATTACCTATAGTTACTTCCTCAGGACCTTGGTATTCAGAATGAATACCTAAGTTATTCAGATCAGTTGTAAGGTGGTGTACGGTACCGCTATCCATTAACCAATTTTTTGGAGATGGAGTGTGTGTTAAATTGCAAACAGGCTTATCAGAAACTTTAGTGTCATTGTTACTTCCAGGAGATGGACACTCATGCACTATATGATCTTTACCTTCACAGTTATGACAGATAAATTACAGACATATCTGAAGCTTGAGATGTAGTAGAATTGGTATGAGTAGAGTTATGAAACCCACGATTTTGAGACGGTTGAAATCCTTAATTTGAGGAGCACCCATGACCTCGGCCTCCTTGGCCTCTACCATATCCATGAGTGGTAGAAAAGGAACTTTGAGTATACTATGCAATAGGTGCAATGACCATAAAGGCTTTCTCCCTTTTTAATTGTCATTCTTCATTCAACAACAATTCATATAATGCACCAAAAGTAATTTCCTCTTGACGTTATTCAAGTGACATGGTAAAAGGGCGATAAGAAGGTTCTAGTCCCGCAAAAACAAATTCTACCAAATCATCATTGAAAACTGGATGTTGTAGAGCAACCAACTTATTCGCTATGACTTTTGCCTTTTATACATACGACTCAATACTGACATTGTCACATTGTAAAGTGTGCAACTGCAATTTTAGTTCATGAATGTATGGCCTAGATCCTGAAGCATATACAGCAACAAGTTTATCTCAAACTGCTTAAGAAGTTGTTGCTCTGACCAACTGCGGTAGGATACTTTTCGAAACAGAAGCAATAATCCAGCTTAAAACAAGTTGGCCTTTGCATAACCAAATCGTGTACGCTGGATTTGGTTTGGAATTATTATCGTCCAAAAAATGTGTTGGCATCTGTGCAGTGCCATCACTGTGATAATTCAAGCCGCATGCATATATCATAGGCATAAACTTTGCCTTCCACAATAAAAAGTTTGAAGATGTAAGTTTCACATGCAATTGATGGGTGAGGTTTGGGGAAGACAATGGCATCAAGAAAGAACTACTCAATTGTTGTGCGAGGTTTGAAGAAGATGAGGGCGTTATGGAAGAACTGCTGGTTGCTTCCATTTAAAATCAGTGAATTGTAATGTTTTCCTTAACGTGAAGGAAAAATTAGGGTTTGTTTAACCTCTAATGGCTCTTGATACCATGTTAAAGATGTTTCACAATCGCACTTAATTTATTACATGAATACATCAATATGTACATGAGTTTCTTGGAGAGTAGGACTTCATATAGGATTTCAAGTTGCCACTGTTAAGGACTCCTAATCTTACACAATTACACGACTCCTAATCAGTAAATATATACATAAACTTTTCCTTAAACTCCTACGTGCCATTCTTAACCTTAAATACAGACTCTAACTCATCATATTTAAGCTCGCTCACTTACTTTGTCCAAAAAAGCTAATAATCTCACCAATCTAATCATGAAACAAGTTTTCTCACATACACAAGAAGTCAATATACTCAATTTAAAGAATTAAATAAAAATTAAGCACTTAAAATCAAAGCATAACTCTTGCATTCACAGAAAAATTCACTGCACAAAGAACTATAAATTATCCATTATCTAAATTTTCAATAATTATGCGTGCTCGAATATAATCAGACATTACTTTAATGGATTATAATGTTGGCTTGTGGATGGGTAGAAAAATTTTATAATAATGACTTATGCTTCTCTAAATACATGTATTTTTTTTTTTACTTTATCTCTTTGTTTTCAACCCTTTTTTTCATCAATCATTTTTTACTAGTACTTCTCATCATATCAAGAATATTTAATAATCACTTTTCTCAATTATTTGTTTAAGGTATATTCTTTAAAATAAGACTTTTTCATGACTTTTGTAATGACCATTCAGATTATGGGTATTCATTGGTAAACTATGGGTAAACTATGATTTAATCAAATGAGTTAAGCTTCTAACTTTTTCTCACTCAAAATTCATTATATTTTTTAATTTTTTTTATGTTTTGTTGACTTAAATATTTTGAAAATTTAAATCTAAATAAACTTATTTTCTTCAAATTTAAGAAAAATAATTTACCTCTAAAAAGTAGAAAAATATTTGTCAAAGCTCTCCTCCAATTGCAAATTATAATTTTTTTCGTACTCCACCCAATATCATGATCCCTCCACAAGCCCTCAAAACTCCACCCTTCCACCCCCAAAGTAAATCAATTTTTTTATAAAATCTTTTTTCTTTATAAAAAATTTAAATTTTATCATAAAAATTGTAAATCCAATTGAAAAACTTGCTACGCTTAGAAAACCCAACAGAATGAGCCACTACAAACTAAGATTATAACTTATAAGCATGAAATCAATATGAGAAAAATTGAAAGTTGAATTTAAAAAAAATTAAATTTATAAATATTTTTTTATCCCACTCCAACACTTGACCCCCTCTCAGTTCGAGTGTCGGGATTGGATTTTGAGTCGAAAGTTGTATGTCGGGTGTCGTTAGAAGTTGGGTCATATGATTAATCCCAATTTAAAAGTTGAACCTCGCATTGGGTGTCGAATTTAATTTTATGATACAATACAATTAAATAAAATATTTTTAATCCAAAAATAAAGTAAATTTATTTTATCCATATTGAATTTTAAATTAGAGTACTATTTGCTCATTAAAATATGGGTAAATTAGTATTTTACCCAATTCATTTCTTACCCAACCTATTTTTACCCATTTAATATATGGACGGGTTTAAACTATTATCCATTTTATATTGACATATTTTTAACGCGCCCAAATTTAATCTAACCCGCCTATTTGCCATCACTGGTCCGAATTAAGTGATTTCAAATCTTGTGGGTTCACGAAGATTGTGGCTATGTGGGTGATTGAATAGAAAGTTTCAGGGAGGTTTTTTTGGAGGTCATTTTCAGTTATAGTTATTGTCCTAGCGCTTTAATTGTGATCGTGGTGAAAAAAATATTGCATGTTGTCCTAGTGAGCTCATGGCTTTTAGAGTCACTAATTTCCATCTAATTATTTTTTGACTTATTTTTATTTTGTATTCGGCGATTGTTTGTACTGTATTGTATTTGAAAATTCTTGCATTCTTATTTTATGTATTAGAAGCTTGAAAACTGATTGATAGCAGATCCTGGGGTGGGTTTTGATGTATTGTTTTCTTTGATATTTGTATCTATAATATTTACTGTGGCAGCTTTTACTTAGTAGGGTTGTCTTCCACTGGATAGTTCTAGGCTACGGATCGGGCTTACCTACCGATGGGCTGGGGTAGATATCATCATGACCTGAGAAATCAGATCGTGACAACTGATCTATTCATAACAACGAAAACAGGTCATTATTACAATGGATTGATTGATATATTATATAATCCCAAAAAGGTTTTACTCTATTTTGTTTCGATATCATATTAATCCATACCTCGATTATTGCATAGGGATAAAATCGTTCTTTTGTGTATCGCAATATCTGTTACATTAAATTTTAAAGAAAACAGATTTCTGGAATAGTTGAAACATTTATCCATAACTCTACTTTAATTTACTTTGTGAATAGTTTAATAAGAACTCTTTTCTTTTCACGTTCCTCCGTTATAAAAAAGAAGTAGCAGATTTTTAAATTTGAAAACTATCAATTTTGCACTTCTTATTTTACCTTTAATGAGAGTAATATGACCACAACAATGTGAATAATTGTGTGAGACAATAATTTTTTAAAATGTTCATGTTCCTTTTAAATTTTGTAGTTCCAAAGTTTCAAACCATATTACATACATTAGAAGTGCATAATAAGTCACGGAATTCAAATTCTCCATTCTCAACCGTTTTACTTTTATAGATACAATACGGATATGAATTAGTTTGATTCATAAATTTTGAATGGCATAATACATAGATATGTTCTTTAATTTGACTTCAACTAACATTTATGTATTCTAATTTTGGATGTGCATAAGTAAGCATTTAAACATGTATAAGATTGAACAAGTAAACATCTTGTCCTACATAGTATAATACACATAAGATATCATGTAGGACACAAATTGTCATATAAGATGAATTTGTCTATCTATTTAATTATATACAAATTTAAATGTCCATTTGTGCACACAGGTCATAATTATCCATTGCAGCCAAGTTTTAGATTATTAGATGACTATATGAAGAAGAAAAAGTGCATTAGACAACCAATTTGGGCCTTCATTAAAAACATGCAAATACAAAGCTATCAAGCACATGTAACCTCTCACCCTTTGGATTTAATATTTCTGCACCATATCTTTTTGCAGATTTATAAAGACAAGTGTCTTTCTAGTGTTCCTCACTTGAATTTTAGTAACAATAATTTCTAAATGGAAAACTAGAATCTAAAGACATATGGATATGTCCAACTAAATACACCCTCACATGCACACATGTGGGCTTGAGTATCCAATTTATTGAGTGGTAGAATCCAAGAAAAAATTCAAAAGATTAGACTATATAAAGCCTCTTTATACCTATTCATTGCTTTAATTCTGAAAATCAAGGATTAAATATGAAATTTAGTTCATACCATAATACTCTTTTTAACTCTTAAAGATCTTGTGTAAAAAAAATATAAAACTAAATTCTTGTATCCTTAAATAGTATTTTTCTAGAGTAATATTGGTAACTAAAATGGTAAAGTTACATTAAACCTTTTGAGTATCTTGTGTGTTCTTAAAAAATTTAATCTTTTCACTTTAGAATAAAACGATACAATAAATTTTATGATAACTGTCATTCAAAGTATATAGAACTCTGACGAATTCAAAGAACGAAGCAAATCATACTTGATAATTACAATTTTATTTAGAAATTACTACTTCATCTAGTCTATATTAAGTGATTCATTGTAATTTATTTTATAATTCAAAATAAATGAATTATTCTAAACTCAAGAGAATTGTTGAATTTTTTTATATTGACCCATCATTTAGGATAACAATTTGAACATAATTAAAGTGATAATAGTAAAAAGTAACATTTATTTTTTATGTTCTAAAATACTTTTTAAAGAATATATATGAACTAGAGGAAGTGAAAAAGCAGAAGAAGAGGGAAAAGAGAATTCAACTTTCAATATTTTGGTATGTAAAATCGTACCTATTGAAAAAACAAGGAAATCAACCAAGTATAGAGACATTTTGAGTCCAATATTCCCAAAAATATTGACTCAATAGAGAGGTTCTAGTGAAATCTTAAAGCATGGTTCAATACCATTTTTGGAGGTCAGTGTTTACTAACTTCTACAACTTGTTCTTAATTTTATGTAGGACATTTTTTATTTTTTAAAGTGAAATCTAATAAAGCATGGTTCAATATGACTTTTGGAGGTCCGTATTTACTAACTTCTACAACTCGTTCTTAATTTTATGTCGGATATTTTTTATTTTTTAAATTTTATTTTACTTTTCCTCTTTTAATGTAGCTATAATTTGAATGTATTATATTCATGTCCTCCATAAGAGGTAGATATTATTTATTTTTTATTATGAAAGTATATAAAACAATACAAAGAATGAAGTAGGAGAGAAGAGAGAAGATTTCTTATTGCTCTTGAATAATATTAAGGTGTATATTACAATGAAGAAAATCCTTATATTTATAAGGAAAAACCTGACTTGGTCTCCAAGTAAGAAATAAAATTGGTCTTCAAGTAGGATTACTAACTCTTAAAGGAATCCACATAATAGACATTCACCATAAACAGAATATGTTTATAACACTCCCTCTTGAATGTCTATTTGCTAGATTATGTGCCTCATTAAAATCTTACTAGATAAAACTCTGTGGGAAAAAATTCTAGTGAAGGAAAAAGAATACACATATCTAATAATACATATTTTGAATGGCTCATTAAAAACCTTACAAGGAAAACCCAATGGGTGAAGGAAAAAAGAGTACATCGCGTATTAACTCCCCTTGATCAGAACATAAATCCAAGGACTTGAATCTTCACATCTCAATCTTGTGTACCATTGAAGTTGATAGAGACTTGGTGAACAAATCAGCCACATTCTCACTTGAATGAATCTGTCGCACATTTATCTTACCATTCATTTGGACCTCATGTGTGTAGAAAATTTTGACGAAATATGTTTTGTTCTATCTCTTTTTATGAATCCTCCCTTTAGGATCAAAGAGTTTCACAAGTTCCTCACTTCAACTTCTTTAAACAAACAATCTATTGCCTTTAGAAAACTCTTCAAGAGTTTCAATTCAAGTTATCAACTTGCATAACAATATGAAAGATTCTTGATTTATTTTAATCAATAGTAGGATTATAAACAAGTTTTTCAAGAACTTGTATATGTTTCATGCATTTCAAATCCTTCAAATATTTTCATATCAATTTTCTCTAATGATGATATTCAATATTAAATGCATGACGTTTTCTGGTGTCTAGATTGCAAGTCAAATAAGCTTTGCGCTTACCAAGATGCATCATTTCACTTGATATTGAGCATGCTTTAATATACCATAGAGCTTAGATCCTCATAATCTTTTACAATATTGCACTATATTGTATTAAAGATATCATCGATAAAGTAATTTTTTTGTCGGTTTGCAATGCGACATAACTTGTTGAGATCTCATAACTTCATTATTTTCAGGTAGTTACCCCTCTAATGAGGTTTCATGAAGTGTTATGTCATAAGCTCTTCATGAGCACATTGCCTCTGTATTATAACCATTTTGATCATTTGCTCCTTTTCTTTTCAAGAATTATCTTATTTGGGATCAATTGCATGTTTCATGCATATCATAGACTTTGTCCTTCAGGGACATTCGGTAAGAGTATTTCAACTCTTAGTTTCTTGTTATCTCCCCCTTATGTTAGAAAAACTAACATATATTCCAATCTATCTTAGAGAATTCATCTCTTTATGCATCATGGTATATTTATTAATTATATACCGCATATTAAAATTATTAGATGAAAATTATATGGTCCATGACCATATATCAATTGAGGGAAAATTGATCATAATGTATTGGATTGATGCATGTCTTTGTCTATAATTTGTCATATTTTAGACCGTCAAAGCATTGTTCTCATAAGCAAGGATTGACCATTTATTTAAGGCATTTAGTGTCAACATACTTGGATATTTATCAATATTATCAAGATGAATTGTCTTGATTACGAATTCTGAAAATTGTGTTCTTAACTCGATTATCTTGCACAAACAATTTTACGAATGTCAAACTTTAGGTTGACAATAAATGCACATGTGATTATTTCATAGATGCGTCAGTTTATAATATCACATGATGGTGAACAAGCCCATATTCGCCTTTCGTAATTCAGAATTTAAGGGATTCAATCCCTACGTTAGTTGATCCAATCAACTTATCAAGAGAACTAACAATCTTGAAGAATATTTTATTTCTTCAGTATATGTCTGAGTAAACTTTAAGTTTACCATGACATGTGTCTTTTGCTATAGTAAATTTCTGATTTACTATTACATGAACAAATTTCAGATTTCTTACTCGGGGAGTAAATTTTAACTTTATTTCTTCTCAACCACTCTACTTTTCGTAGAGGTGAGCCACGATCCTTTTTAAATTTGTAAACGCATCTAGCATTTGATTTGTAATTCTTGCATGTGAATAATCTTTTGTACTTCTTTCTCACAAATAGAAGAACATGGATCAAGATGAGACAATGATAGATTTTTTTACAAAATTTCTCTTTTGATATCATTATCTTCTCCCCCTAATTTTGGAAAAAATGTCTTATCAAATCGATAATCTGCAAATCGAGCAGTGAACATATCTCTAGTTAATGGTTCAAGATATAGGATAATGGAGGGTGGTTCAAATCCAACGTACATTCCTAATCTTCTATGAGATCCCATTTTGTGCGATGTGATGGTGCCCTAGACACATAGGCAACACATCCAAAAAATTTTAGATGAGATATATTAGGTTCTTGATCCAAAACCAGTTCCAATGGAGAATGCTTATGATAATTTATCAGTCTGAGACGAATAAGTGTTGTAGTATGCAAAATTACATGACCCCATGCATAAGTGGGCAATCTAGTTTTCATAAGCAATGGCCTTGCTATCAATTGCAAGCGTTTAATTAATGACTCAGCAAGGCCATTTTGAGTATGAACATGAGCAATAGGATATTCAACTCTTATCCCAATGGATAAATAATATCATTAAATATTTCAGATGAAAACTCTATAGCATTATCAAGGCGAATGGACTTAATCTTATTATCAGAAAATTGTGTTCGTAATCGTATTAGTTGTGTCAATAATTTTACAAATGCCAAATTACTAGATGACAATAGGCATAATAAGACCATCTAGATGAAGCGTCTACTGGGACCATAAAATATCTAAACGTCCCACCAGGTGGGTAAAGTCCACAAATACCCCCATGTATGTGTTTCAAAAACGCAGGGGACTCAATCCCAACTTTTATTTGTGATGGTCTCACAATCAACTTGCCTTGATAACAAGCAGTACAAGAATTGAATGTCCATTTGAATTTTCTTTAATTTAAATCATTATCAAAAGTTCTCATTCTTTGCGAATGAAACACAATCATCTTAGCATATCAAATCATCTCTACTAGAAAAGAGATGTTTAGCGGCAATAAAATATGGCTCTAGCGGTAATAACATTTGCCATAATACTCTATACTGGCTAATGGTGTTTCGCCGACAATGTTGGGGTCGGCAAAGCTTTTCCCGGCCGTTGTGGGTATTGCTGGTAAAGGGTACCATAAATTGCCGATAAATACCATTAGCTTTTACGTCAATTGTTTGCGACAATTATATTAGCTACCAAATGTACTTCATATCCGTTAATATTGATCTTTTAGCATCCATTATTTTAGTCGATAGATCAAAATAAATAGCCACTAAAAGGTAGTTATCTTAACGATAATCAGTTGTGGCAATTTTATTGGTAGTTAAAGGTAATGTATATCGGATAACTTCAGTCTTTTAGCATCTATTATTTTAGTCAATAAATCCTAATAACTAGCTGCTAAGATATAGTAGTTTTAACGGCAATAGTTAATGCAAATATATTGGCTGCTAAATGTTGTTTGTATTCACTAGCAATGGTCTTTTAGCAACCAATAGTTTAGTCAAAAAATTCAAATAAATAGCCGCTAAAAGGTAGTAATTTTAACGGGCAATTTTAAAATCGCATGTTATGACTACAATATTCCTTCCAAAAATGTCTTAGTTTGCCGTTTTAGCATCCATTTATCATAACGTCAACATTGATTAGTAGGGACCATTAATAATAACTACTACATTTTTCAAACAATTATATATTGAAATCCATCGAACTTGTTGGCAAATGGTTAAAAACATACCGCTATTAATCCATTAAATATAATAGATCTCCATTAAATCTAGACAAATAAAAGGAAGGAGTAATCTAAAATATGTACGTCACAATTTATAAAAATAAACTTATATTGTTTAAGTTATTTGGAAATCCTTTCTTAGGCTATTTCTTGGTTAGGTTTGGGCTGTCTTCTAGTTATTTTTATTTGTATTATTTTTAATAAACTTATATTGTTCT
Source organism: Solanum virginianum (assembly GCA_000787875.1). Taxonomy (NCBI): domain Eukaryota; kingdom Viridiplantae; phylum Streptophyta; class Magnoliopsida; order Solanales; family Solanaceae; genus Solanum; species Solanum virginianum. Next base: position 4,548 of record DF361264.1, on the reverse strand, counting down.
TACTAATATCTATCCTATTGAATAATGTCTTCAAATGAGTTTGTAAGTCTTTTGCATATTAAGTCTCCCAGAAACTTATATTGTTCTTACTAGTATCTATCCTATTGAATAATGTCTTCAAATGGGTTTGTAGTTTTCTGCATATTAAGTCTCCCAGTGTAAAATTTGCAATTTTTAGATTATAGGACCTGAAAAAAATAAATTTGTCAAAAGATGAAATGTAAAATATAAAAACATTGTAAGTAGTGTGGCTAATTTAAAAAATTATAAGTAAGAAACGTCCAAACAGAAATCAAGTCTGGTTGAAACTCGAAGTTAAATTAACAAGTACTTAATATTCTATAATTTGGAGTCATGACCCAAAAAATTAATCAAATACAGATTGCTCCTCCTGTATTTGATGGAATCTATTCTTCAGCTACTCAAAACATACAGATTGCTCTCTTTGTTGATGGGAACACTGGTTAATCAAATACATGTTGCTCTCTTTTTAATCAAATACAGTACTCAAGAAATCTGGAAGCGTACCAGTGATGCAAACTTTACCTAATTTTCAGCTTGAAACCTGATCAGCATACGTAGGCTAGTTTTTTTTTTTTTCACGACATAGTACCAGTAGATTAACAGAAGGAGAGAGTACTAAGTTCCCCGAAGGGGACCAGTAATCACCAATCTAAAACAGAAGTAGACTTTCCAATTCAGTAGCATAGACTGCTCAATAATAATATAGTATAACTACCTCATACAACAGTAACGACGTTGAATCAGATGCCTACCTAAATTTAAATTTAAAGCTGACACTTTTGAAGCTGATACTTAGTAGACTCAACTGTCTGCCACTCTACACATCCCATAGTATGGTGGCCACCACAACAACGAGTTTAGCGCACCAACGTTCTCCTTCAACGCTGTTGACATTACTTGGAGGTGGAATATTAATTGAAACTTCTGATAGATGACCAGTACATTAAAGGCTATGCTAAGATCAAGGAGCAACAAAGTCTAAAATTTTATCACAGAAATTTACCAGGGATTGGTAAATGCATTAACGGCCATGCTAAGATCAAGCTATGCTAAGATCAGTTGTTATTCTTGATCTTGTCCAGGTATTGGTAAATATAGGCTCACTTCATAAAACAGAGCAACAGGCTGGCTGGACTCTGGAGAAGAACTGAACTACTGAAGAAGAAAGAAGAAAATAAGAGTTGAAGAAGAAAAAAAATAGCAGTCGTTGCCTCTGGAAGTCTGGAACTGGAGAAGAAGAAAGGAAGAAGGAAGAAAGAACAAAGAAGAAGAAGAAGAAGAAACAAAGAACTGAAAGTGCACTCGAAATTTACCTCAACTCGAAGAAGCGTCGCTGGCTGGAGAACATGAAAAGAGTCGCACAAGGCAGAAAGTGAAGAGAAAAGAGAGTCGCGCCTCATATTAAATCCAATTTTTTTAAAATTATTAAAGTAGGTCTTTTTAAAAAAAATTCAAAAAGGCGACGCTTATGCGCCTCACCTTGCCTGTGCGCCTCTCACCTTTTCCTCGCCTTTTGTAGAAGCGTCTCGCCATGACTGTAAAAGGCAGCATGTCATCGCCTCACCTCACCTCTCGCCTTAGGCGCAAAGGAGAGTGCCTTTCAAAACACTGGTAAATATATTAAAGGCTATCCTAAGATAAGGCTTTGCTAAAATCAGTTATTGTTCTTGATCTTGTCCAATTTTACTGGGAATTGGGGAGACTGGAGTGGGAATGTTCTCCAAGACAGGTTGCTCTCTTTTTAATGATATACTGTACTCAAAAAATCTGGAAGCTTACTAGTGATAGAGACACCCAGTCTTAAACTAAAGGGACTGGTTTGGACTTGATGTTGCTATCTCTGTTCTATGAGATAAAAGGGACTAGAGACACTTTTGCTTAACTGTTGTCTGTTATCTTTAATATACATTAATGTTTTTACCCAGTCTTGCTCTGTTTACATTGGTGATAGCCTAGTGGCCTTGAATAATATTTGTCTCTTTTTGGTTATGTCTAGTACAGGTGCCGCTTTTCGATGATGCCAAAAAAAGGGAAACTACCAGGACTTGTGCAATGTTTATAACCTATATCTAACTTGTTTTATTATAGTCTTCTTCAGTTTGTCACTATAGGCAAGATGTTAGCAATCACAAAGCTTAGAGGTTTGTCATCATCAACAAGAGGTAATTTGTTGGGTTGTTACAGTTTTGATGATGGACAAATGACGATGAAACAGTGTGAATCTCAATTTGAAGAAGACCTCTTTGAATCTAACAACCAGGCAGAACTGGAGGCTACTAGCTTTGAATTAAACTGGTGCCTCCAATTGGGAGACAGTAAAGTATGCTTGGATATGGATTCAGAACTTGTTGTGAATTGGATCAATCGCCATGTCCAAACTCCTTGGGACACTGATCGGATCATGGATAAAATTCACAACCTCGTCACTCAGTTTCAGTCATTTACATACAGTCACTCTAATAGGGAGTCCAATTTTGTTGCTGATTGCTTAGCGAAACACAGTCATACTATAATTGATCCAAAGCTTGTTCAATGATAAACATCTTCCTAAGGAGGTTTTAAATAAACATCTTTCCAAGGATTGTCCAAACATCATACTATCACTGATCCAGAGCATTCACTCAATCAAGAAAGTAAGAAGTATATAATAAGAAATTTGATTCATCAACCCAAAAAACTTTACAAAGTAGAAAAACTCAAACAATAGAAAAGGATAAAGGTGAGTAGTACCATGATTTGGAGCAATTTCAGCACTACTAGGCATCCTTGATGATTGTCGTACTTGTTCTTGGGCATTGTTAGTGTTGGAAAGCTGATAAATATTGATACATCAGTTAACGAGACATTTATAGGATCATAATCTCATCAAAAATATCTAAGACTTATACTTGAGTTACCTATTCATTTGAGTTGTCATTGTTATCTTGAGACTCAGATTCATTAAGAACATATTTTTTGTATGAATTGTCTTATTTGGAGTAGTTCTAATTGCAGCTTATCATGACTTTGTTTCATCAGATTCATTTCTTCATTTTGTTCCTCCTTTAACTCCGTAATCTCCAGTTCTAGCCTTTGTACAACCTCATTAGTGAATCATCTATCACAATATTTTCTGCGAAAGATCTACTGCCCCATAGAACTGAAGGAGTTGGACCAAGTCCTAAACCACGAACATACCCACTTTTGTCATTTCCAAACACTTGAGAATACACATCACCTTCCCAAGTAACCTTGTGAGATGGTTGATCAATAGATCTTTCATTATTGCTCATTCTTTTATTTATCATGTCCTGACCATAGAATACACAATAATTAATTAAAATCAATTTATTCAAATTTTTGAAAAAAATGTATCTAATTGTTCTCGATTTAAAAACTAAAAGAATGAAAAAATATTACGATTGCCTTGACAGAATCATCATCCAATGGTCTATCATCCACACATTTTTTATGAGTTAATAAGAATATTTCTGCCCGTGTAGGCTTAATCCCATTTTTAGCCTAAAAAACAAAATTAATGCTAGATATGAGTGAGAAAAAAAGTTTGAAAGCACTATAATTTCAAAGGCTTACCTGCTCATGATCAATGTAGCAATACTTTTGGATCCTCCTGTTGTTGGGAAAAATCAGAGAATTTTCCCACAAAATAGCCAAAGAAATAAAAGACCCAACAAAATATTGAATACCA
>DF361265.1:37333-52568 GCA_000787875.1 Solanum virginianum | reverse complement strand
CGGATCTCACATGGATGATCCACAATCTCAAAACTTACAAAAAAGAAAGAGTTTAAATTCCGCCTTGCCCGACATTCATCAAAAGCTACCTTGCATCCACAAAAGCTTAAATTGGCCCCGCCTTGCTCCACATTCATCTTGTCTCATTGCTATTTTTATGCTCTGCTCCATTAAGCGCCTACTTCACTAATTATCACCACTACTAATTTCACGTCTTGTTATTTTTAGAAAATATTCGTATAGGATAAATGTGAATGTTGATAGATTATGTTGAGAAATTTAAACATCCACGAGGAGACAATTTTGAACATTCAAAGAACCATATTGTTGATTTTAATTTTCAACAATGACAAAAAAATAATATTATATTTATTTATAATAATAAAATAAAAGAAAAGTGAAAACAATAGAGCACCCGATTCTGAACAGACTATCAAGAAAAGGACAAAATAATAATAGAATAACAATTATATATGTAGAAATATACAAGGAGGAGTCGTATTATATTTCATTTCAATATCAAATAATAGACTCTCGATAAAGTAGCAACAGTAGGTATACTATAAAATATACAAAAGACAATTCTCAAGAATTGCCCGTTTCTATCACTCTTCAATTTCCCGCAAAAAACTGATCCATTGACATGAAGCTGAAGATCTCAGACTAAGTTTACCCAATAACGACAAGGTTTCTGCTTTAATCTTTGTCTGAGATCTTTACAGGTTCTCAATTCTTCCGATTTTCATGTCATTGTCCATGTTTTTCATTATATATACATATGCTAATTCAGTTGTTCATCACTGAATCCTTCATTTAGATCTTTCTGTTGAATTACTTCTTTGATGTTTTCCTTCAAATTCTTGTTTAACACTTTTTGATTGCTTATCTGTTTTTTTTGACACCTATTTGCTAGTTCTAGGGTTTGCGTTGGACAATTGCTAATTGTATTGTTGACTTTTCTCTAAATATAACAATTTGTACATGTTTGGTACTTTTGTTTACAGAGGGAAAAAAAATCTTATTTATATGATGAGTAGTAGTTGTTAAATAAGGATCACTTTGAGTTGAGCATTCCATTGGTAAGGCTTGGTATCTGCTCACTGGGATCCATAAATTGCCACAATTAGAGGCAAAGCTAGGATTTCAACTTTTAAGTTATTTGTACAAACTAGAATTTATTAACACAAATACACTATTTGAGCAAAATCTACTTGGTTCGGCTGAACCCGCCTGCGGGCTGCTAGTTCCATACCTAGCCACAGCGGTTAAGTGGACAGTTCAACATTCAAAAACATTTTAAATAGGTCCCAAGGGGAAGCCTAAGCTTTAGTCCCTTTCTAGTTGGGTTTGGCATATGAATACTCAATATCCATTCTGCTCTCTATGAACCCGTTCATTTTAATGCTTAATAATTACTCTTTTGGTGACATAGGTGGGGGAGAGTAGCCAAGATTCTTGTGAGGATGAGCTATAGGCTTTTAATAACTTTGATACTGAGTGTTCTGTCAGCCAGTTACTCATTTGTTGATACATGACAATGTTTCTTCTCCTTTCTGCTGTTATATTGAGGAAATAATCTTGGGATTATTTTGTTTTTGACGCAGATATCTTCTTTAAGTTCCAGTACCAATCAGAATTAGGTGGACTGTTTGCAGTAGACGAAGTTGCAGCCATCAATTTTGAGGGCAAATGATCATGCTTACTTGTTCTAATGACATTCTTGGATTCTCTTAGCTTTGAGAAAGATAAATAAATTTGCCATGGGCGTAAGCTACTTGTCAGTTTCAGCGTTCTGCACTGTTCTGAGCTATGTCGGACTTCAGTGTTGGATGGGAATTTCGGTTGAAAAACTGAAATCAGACGGACTCATTGGGGAGAGTTTTATCAATTTTGGGAATGAAAGCCGTGCATTAGAGAACCTTTTAGGTTCGCAGACAACAATTGTTCTGGGAGCCAATTTTGCTGTCAACATATTTATACTGTTGGGTTTGTTTCTTAAGGTACAAACTCTTTGCATATTGGGCTGAATGGTTATGACTGATATTGTTACCATGGGCTGTGAAATTTCAAACGCGCCATTAAGTTCTTTCTTTTAAAGCTATGGGTAAATCAGGAAATAGTGCTTGTTCCAATATAATGTTGTTGGTCGCGTATTTAGTATCTTCAACATACCTGTGGATAATTCTTAATTGTTGTTTTTCCATCCACAAGGGTAAGTGTTTTCTCATGAGGGACATGGTTATAAAATGAGATTGACCATACTAGATTTAGTTCTAGCTTATAATTTAGCTTTAGATAAGACCTTTTTTAAAAAGAGGGAATCACACTTGAGAACATTTAAACGTAAAAGTAATCCCATAGTGCTTTTTAAAGCCTATAACCTGCTCGACATAAGAACTGATCTGAAGCTGTACGATAAAGGCCCCTCTATAAACTCGCTCTCGGTGACATAAGGCACTACCTCATTTGGGTTGGAACTAACATAACTGTCCAACTATGGTCTCACAAGGCCAAAACATGTGTGTCGGGCTTTCCAGTCAACTATAGTTGATATCTCATTTTCGAATTTGAATTTGAATAGATTCTCCTTTGGTCTTTATGGGCCTCTTGATTGGCTTCAAAGGATTCTCTCTCATGGATTTGGCTTCTAATTAAGACTTTTTTGAATATTAAATCTAACTACCCTCAAGCGTTGGTTTTTAAGGATTTCCATTTCGATCTAAACCCAAAAACCCATGTCTTATATATGAAATTACCTCTTCTTTTTTTTTTAGCTGTCATGAATTCTGGCGGGGCTTTCCTGAGGTATGTAATAACCTTGCTTCTACTAGCCATTGGCGCTGAGCAACATAACAATAATAAGAAAAGTGTTATTGGGTTGAAATCCATGACTTAAGCCTCTTTTTTAAGAGCCTTTAGAGACCAGTCATTATCGGACAAGGAGGGACCAAGCTTCACTCTCCTTGAAGAAAGCAAATTTGCACCCTAAAGTCTCATACCACTGGCACATCGTGACTATGAAAAGCAGAAAGATTATTTCGCGTATTAAAGGATGCAGACATTTGAGTTAGAAAAACATGCGATCTAGCCTGTCTGTGAGACCTATTTAAGTTATTTGTTATGTTACCAGTTGCTGGGGCAACAACTATTGCAGTTTGACTCTATAATGGGAACTTCTTTTTTAATTTTCTTCCTCTTGCTTTCGCTTGTTTCTTCTGTCCTTAATGATCCTTTATGTTGGTGCTCCTGTGCTTTCCTCACTCCTTTCCGAAGGGACCAAGCCCATATCATGGTCTGAGTTAGCTGAACTTGGCCACTGTGCTATTAGGCTCCAGAGGATAGAACCTAGTATGACTTTCTATTGTTTATTCTTATCTCCTCTTCCTTCTTTTGCCCGCTATAGAATATTTGGGTTATTCATGCAAAAGCCCACAACTTTTGGCTTCCATTTTTTTCTCTTTTTTCTTTTTGACCATTTTACACTAAGTTCAGTTCTTGAATTTGAGAGCTTACCTGCTCCTTCAATTTGAAAATAAAGTTGGTAGTTCACACTTTCACATGCCTCACACAGACTCTTTCAACCCTTGTTCGTCTCGGCATGTTCACCTCATCTTCCACCTTCCTCTGTAAGTTTGATAGAATATCATTGTGAAGTGAGTTGACTATGAACCGAAGGATGACTATTTCATCCACCACGAACAAAATCTAGCTAATATCCAGTAATTGTTGCCTCATCAATCTCGACCATACCCCAAGCTTATTGTCAACATCTCTACTTTGTGTGGAATACCATAGATATAAAGTGAACCTTCTACTCTTGCCCGTATCTTCTTTTCTTCAAATTCTTACCTACTGCACCCCCATACTTACTTTTCCAGTTTAATGTAAGTTTACTCTTTCATGCTACTATCTAAACCTTGATCTACTAAGTTTGTCCTTTGGTGGTAATTTGATCAGCAATAACCTCCTTCTAGCTTCTCTGTTCTCCTCCGAGGGCATGTGCCGTTGATCAATCTACAGCATGCTCAAACCAACACTCCTTTGAGAACCTCTCAATGTTCGTGCGAACAATGTCTAAACCATTGGACTCTGTTGTCACAAGACTTCTCTTCTGCTTCATGAGCCCAATGTCCCTTGTTACTCTTTTAATATAGAGGTTTTATCTTCATGTTAGAATGTTTGTGACTCATGCATATGTTCGAGCTTTCAGCATCGGGACATTGATAGAGACGTCTCCATAAATAATATTCGTTTAACTCTCTGAATCAGGATCCACATACTGGGTCAGTGTTTGTAAGAATAGATGATAAACTAATTTAGCCTTGCACCAAAACATTTACTGTTTTCCCTGTATTTCTTTTCAATTATTGTTCTAGGATTCTATTATTTATTTTTTGAGATGTAATTTGGACTCCTTATATTGTAATCCAGATAGGAAGTATGTGGTTATTAGATTTGGGAAAGAATACTAGTACCCCTTAGTCTGATCTTAAATTGATCTAGTTGATTTTCTAGACAGATTATGAGAAAATATTAGAATGATCATTGTATAATATGTTTTGAGTTCGGTCAAAATATATTTAAATACTTGTTAGAAGATGTGAAAAAGGTGTAAAGATGTCACATGAAGTTGAAAATAGGATAATATTATCATATATTAAGAACATGTTGACTTTGTTTGAAGAAAAATCATTTTCGTGGACAGAGGAGTGAGAAATTAGGTTAAAAGATGGGGAGGTGGAATATTTTCCTGATTACCTCCAAAAGGACACCCTGTCAGCCTTATTGATGTCTAACAATTTCTTTAATTTCTTCTGTTGGTTTCTCGGATGTTTCTTAATCTAAAGGCTAGAACGTCCCTTAATATTGGCGTGAACGTTAAAAATAGGACTTCTTAATGCTTCTAATGAAAATTCACGGTAATTAGGTACTCTTTGCGCACCTGAATCCTTTTCAAATATTATAGCGTACCTTTTATAACACAAGTTCTTTTCACAACTTTCTGCAGACTATATTCTTTGGAGATTTGCACTCGTCAGAAATCCGAAAGTTGGCTGAGCGCCTTATCAATTATGTTATTTCCAAGGTAAATATCTTAGTTACATGAGAAAGTTGGTAATTTTAGACTAGAACCTTGATGATCTTTTTTGATCGTTTCTTTTCTCTATTGTTATGATTCAAACTCTACACTTTGTGACCCAATGTTAAGGTAAATTATGCAACATATCCTGTTGGCACCTGGCATTGTTTCCATTGATTTTACTTGTAAAGATCTTTTTATGGCAACTTTTAATTGTTGTATTGCTTGACATCGACGTTATGATTAAGTTAGCTGACATGTGATGGTTACATCTTCTCCCTTCTTGGAGAAATACCCATCCAAGTCAGAGTATGAGCACTTGGTGGAAAGAAACTAAAAAGAGGGGAAGTGAGAGGGGCAAAGGGCTCGTTTAAAAAACTAGCGCATTGCCAGTTTCTGGACAACTTGGTGAAAGAAGTGAGCTTCAGCCTTATTCAGATTATTAGCACCTCTCAGTCCTTGTATGCAAACCCTCCATAGTTGATCCACAAGGTTCTTCTTGTCAAGAATTGAACTAAAGATAGTGGACCGTATAAATTTTTGTAGGTCCATGATCTATAAGACTTAACAAGGAAGGGAGAACCTGCATGAGGATAGGGTACTTATTTGTGTTGGGCTTGGACTTATATGTATGATGAATTTTAATACCATGGGGATCTTCGAAGTTCAGTAATTGAAGGTCTCAATTTATTCTGATGATTTTCGTATTCTCTGATATGTTTCTCATTTTACATTGGAAATTTTTGCTATGTTCAAATAGTTATCCTACAGAAGTCCATATCTGGTTCCGATATGAGATGCCCCCTTGCATGTTCAGAAACATTTCACTGTTGTCGTATTGCAACATTTGGAATGCCAGCAACATTTGGAATGCGAACAACATGATAACAAAGGAAGAAATTTCCCAAGTTCAAGAATTTGATGTATCTTGTTCATCCCTTAATCCTTAGCCTTAGGTGGATTTGGGAAGTTCACTTGAAAGTTGACATATATAGTGCATCTTTCTCTCCCAGCAATATGAAAGAATGGGTTTACATGGGTCTGAATCCAAACGGGTGATAGCATTTATGTTATTTACATACATAGCTTCTGATCATACCATTTCTTCAAACTCGTTTGCCATCGTTTCTGCTTTCATTATTCCATCACTACCATGCGGTCCCAAAAGATCCTTTCCCTTGATCCCTATCTTTCTTTCTATCTACAGAGCTAGCATAGTTTCAATTGGAATAGTTACTGGAGCATAAAGCATATGGATATGGATGTGTTGATGCTACTATGCTAGATCTGGTCTTTGGTTTAGTTGTTTTAAACTGTTGGTTTGACCAAATTGGATATGTCTTGTCATTGTGTTCTTTCACTGAGAAGCGATTGCAGTAGTTCTGAATCACTTCAGCAGTGATCTAGAGCATTTTGAAAATCAATGCTTGGGACTTATAGCTCCATGTCTATCATTTGCTCAATTTGAAGTCTACATTCATGTTGTACGCTATGGCAAGGGCGGCCCAAGTTCTTTGGTAGCGTAAAGCCAAAAATGTATTAAAGGCAAAATTTTTTTGAATAAAGCTTAGTACTTTTTTATTGAAAATATATTCTTCTGGATTTTTTTTTCAAGATGCAAAGTTATTAATATATTTCATTAAAAAACTATATTGAGATGCAAAATTGTCTCTTTCTTTTATATAAAAAATCAATTTTTTTTCTGTAAATATTTCTCCTTCCATTTCAATTTGCTTTATTTTGACTTCACATGGAGTTTGAAGTTTAATAAAAAGAGTTTGAATATAAAACTAAAAATTGAAATGGATAATACAATTTTTTTTAAGAAATACCTATAATAATTTTATTAGCCCTCAAATTCAGGGGCCTAAGGCAAGTTGCCTTATTTTGTTAGGCATAGAGCTGCCCATGTCTATGCGCTTATCCTTTGCACTAATATGGTCAATGAAGTCATTATCACATTCATGTCTCTCTAATGGTTATATTGAAAGTGTTGACTAAAAGAATGGTTGTATTGGAGGTGTTTTAGTATTTATGTCTACTGATAACTACTTCCAGGGCACTTTTCTTCCATTGGTAGTTGCACCGACGCTGTATCAAGCAGGCCTGTGGTCGACTTGGCTAGCTGTTCTTTGCTTTTTAAAGGTATTCACTGTTGTGTATTGTAAGCTATTGATATTGGGATATTGAGTGTCTAACCTTGGATAAAATATACATATATACAGATGTTTCAAGCTTTAGCTAGGGATCGACTTGAACGATTGAATGCCTCTCCTTCAGCTACTCCCTGGTCATATTTCCGTGTGTATTCTGCCTTATTGCTGGTTCTCTCAGCCAACTTACTCTGGTACTTCTTAGACCTAAATCTGTTTGCTGTGCACTACATAATAGCAGAGGTCATTTTTGTTTGAAGACTGTATTTAGTTTTAAGGATGTAGAAAGTATTGTATAAGTGTTGTCTTTTCGTCTTTTTGAACTATTGCTGTGTTAGCAGCAATTTTGTTATACAAGTCTGAAGCTTTAATCCCTAACACTGCTTTATGCTTTGGGCAAATTTCACTGGAAGGTCTCTAGAATTAACACGACATATGCATGTCATATTGCTTACTATAACAGCAGCATAACATCGAATAAATTTACCGAATCACCAACACCCAAAACTAGAAGGATGGATATAAGATGTGAGTGGAATTTCATGATATTGAGGACCTCATTCTAATGAGAAAGGAACTGAATCCAAAGAGGCTTATACTTCATTCATGTTAGTAATCTGTAATGTATACTTTGCCAAAAAAGGGGAGTAAACACAAAAGGGAAAACCAGTGATCTGTTTAGGAGTTTTTGGACATTAAAGTCTTTGTTTCACATCCTTTCCGCTAAGGATATAAGTGTAATATTTGTTCTCATCTTCTGATTTTCCATCAATTTGAAGTCTACACAATAACCATTTCATCATTTAAATTCACTTACCTAGTTAAATAAAACACATGCTTTGCCTCTTTTCTTAGATTTTAAGAATTCAATTATTCTCCTGCTGTTTTCATTACAGTTTGCTTTTTTCCATATCACTTTCTAGTCATTTTAGCCACCAAGTAGTGTCCAGCAGTAAAAAACTGAAAAGAGTGTTTAGACAAATATTATAAAGAAGATATTAAATAAACTGGTTATTGGAATTAGTTGAGGTGAGTGTAAACTGGTCTGGACACCATGGTTATAAAAATAAAACTATAAAATCTTTGCTTTGCTTCATCGCTTTAAGCAACAAGTGCTCGCTTTTCACAACACTAGAGTTGGTCCAGTGGTTTGGGCTTGAGACTTAACAACTGGAGCACTAGAGCTGGCAATAACCCATATGGAGTGAGTGGGCCCTTGGAAGTTCATTAGCAAACTGGGACCTGAATTCTGTCAACAGGTCCATTTCAAACCTGGCACCGGAGTGCACATCAGTTTTTGGAAGGACAAACGGCTTAATAACACAGCACTGATGTATGTCTATCCTAGCATCTTCAACATTGCCCAAGACAAAGACTCCACAATTTGTCAGAATAGGAGCAACAACAACTGGGATATACGCTTAAGAAAGTATGTCCAAGACTAGTAACTGGGTAGTTTGATGGATTTGTTAGCAGAACTGGGGAGCTGCAACATAAATGAAGATCTTCAAGATACTATGTGGCATGTGTTGGGGAAGTAAGGGTGTATTCACAGACAAGGACTGTTTCAAGCAGATCTGCAAATAAAATCAGCTGCTGGATTTTTGGCCGTGGAATTTCATTTGGAGGACTAAACTACCTAGTAAGGTCATATGCTTCAACTGGATTCTCTTATGTGAAGCTTGTATAACACTGGACAACTTTAACAGGAAATAACTTCAGCTGGTTAACAGATGTTACCTATGTAACCAGTATCTGGAATCTGTTAATCACTTGTTTTTGCACTGCCCAGTAGCTACTGATGTTTGGAACTTGTTTTTAACCCTTTTTGGCCTGAGTTAATATGCCAATGGACATGAGACAGGCACATTTGAGTTGGAGTTAATGGAAAGTTGATAAGGCCATCAAGAAAATCTGGTTGATGATTCCTTCTACTATCTTTTGGTGCCGTGGACAGAAAGGAACAAGAGATGTTTTGGTGGCATCTCAACTCTAAATCACTCTCTTAAAGCTAAATGCTTGCTTCACCTTTTTTTGTTGGTCAAAGTTGACCCCAGTTCTTAGTGCTGGACATTTTCTAGATTTTGTATCACCCTAGTTTTAGATTAACACTTTGTATAGGGGCTGAGCTGAGCTAAATACTCCCTTTTGTCATTCTTGTAACTATGCCCCTTGTAACTATGCATCTCCTTGATGCTTTCTAATAAAACATATTACTTCATAAAAAAAGGATCTCGGTTAAATAGCTTTTTTTTGGTCTTCATGGGGGTTGATATTTTCTTTCTTTTGTAATCCTTGCATCTGCTTGATACTTTTTGTTAATGAGATCCTACTTCATAAAAAAGAAGTGCTAGTTTGAGTATACGTGACTGAGAAAATGGTGATAATAGGTCATTTGTATAAACATGAACCTGTCATGGCAAATATAAGATATCTTTGAAGACAAGAAAAGATAAACAGGGGGCAACTTGGAGGCCATTTAGTCACTCTGAAAAATCTGTGAGTTGTCCGGCAAAAATCATTGGTATTGGACCAGGAATATTAAATCACTGTCAGTCCTGCCTTAAAATCATTGGTATCGGACCTGAAAAAACTGAACCTATCATGGCTCTTGAGAAGAAATCTGCAAAAAAATCATTGGTATCGGACCAGGAATTACAGCCAGCTTGTATAATAACGGGTACCTATTCTCACCCTAAGCCAATCAATGGCTGGATTATCTGCTCTCTAGCCCCTGAGAGAATCCATTTCCCTCTCTGCTTTCTTTTCAAAACCTTCATTCCTTGGTCTGAGGCTTGGAATTGGTGGTCTTGCATCTTTGGACATTTCCTAGGAGTCCTTTCTGCTCTCCTAGAGTTTGAGTATATATTGTAAACATTTTTTAGGTGAATTTGAGTAAACGATTGCACAATAGGAGACCTTGGTCCATAAGGTTCCTTTTCTTGATAGGTGAGAAATTCTTGAGAATTATTGATTCACAGTCGAAATTCAGTAGGTAATGAGCCTGCTGCTCTGCCGTTCTCTTATATAGCAGGCTGCTATTAGCGGCTTGGCTCAAACCCATGACATGTGCCTAATCCACATATTGTTGTACTCTTACTGCTATACTGAAGCCTTGTGGGCATGGCCCATAAGGGTCCTTTTAGAAATCACAAGAGGTATTTCTTTAACAAAGAATTTTGATGTTCTGTTCGACTGTGTACTGGAACCAGATTTTCAGTTTCTTTTGGTGGATGATATCTTAAGTGCTTTATGAGCAATTATCTGGTCTTTTGAAGACTTTCTCTAACTAAGCTTTTCTTTGTGTCCTTCCAGGATGAGGGTGTGCCTGATTGTATATAGAACAATAAGTTCATCCTTGTTTTTGTTATTGTTCTTTGAGCCTCTTAGCATAGCATTTGAGACGCTTCAGGTAATGTACATTAGAAGGGTATAGCTTCTATTTTTATTTGACGCATGGTTTGAATTTTTTGACCTTTCGGAAAGCATGTTGAAAATTGCATTTTGTATGCCAATCCTTTTCTACAGGCTATTCTTGTTCATGGATTCCAGTTGCTCGACATATATATCCATGACTCGGCAAATGATATTTCAAATAGCAGAATATCCAAGCTCTTTGACATATCTGCCGCTGGTAAGTTTTATACTGGTAACTTTTGCTTTAGGTGGTCTTGTTGATTGATTTATGAGCATATGGTGACTTATGGAGTTGCACTGTGCCTTGCTTTAGTGGATTTTATGATCAGTGTTCTGCATTTGAGATTTTTGTTTGATGTATCAACCCTTCTTTGAAATGTTCTTGCAAGCTAAGTTGCTTGAACTCAGGTGCGGGTGTCCAATACAGGTGCGGATCTAGAGGTCGGATCCTTCGTGGTCTAATTTTTAAGATTCGGGGATATGAATCCATGTATAGATACGGGTGTGGAGATTCACCTAAAAATAATCAAAATATCTAAAAATAGAGTGATACAACCTAAATTATGAGATATTATGATGAAAACATGAACAGAATCCTGGAGGGAGATTAAAGGTGTATGGATATGGGTGCAGGGATTCACCTAAAAATAATCAAAATATCTAAAAATAGAGTGATAAAACCTAAATTATGAGATATTATGCGAAAAACATGAAGAGAATCCTAGAAGGATATTAAAGGGAAAGGCGTGACATAGAAATTTCTATATAAAAGGTATTCTATTTTCTTCAATTTCATTGAGATTAAAAGAAAAATGTGTGACAGAAATTTCTATATAAAAGGTATTCCATTTTCTTCAATTTCACCTTAACGTTTGTATTAATTACAAATACAAAAATCATTAAAACCGTCCAAACTCTCCCCATTGATTTTAGTCAAAGTACCCAAAATTGATTGACCAAATCGGACACGGATCCCACACCCACACCCATACCCATGTCACGTCGACACAGATGCGGCACCAAAAATGAAGAGTCCGAGCAACTTAGCTTGCAAGCAGTGTGATCTTTTCCTTAATTTGTTTGATGCTCTTCACTTTTGTCTGCGTTATTCTTTTCCTTTAGTAGATATTCTGCTTATATGACTTTCCTGAGTTGCTTTATTTAAGAAGTGATCTATCTCCTTGAAGTTTCTAATCAAATACTCCCTAATCATAGCTAATGGAGGATATATGTGCATTTAAAAAGGATAATTGAGGATATATATGTGCATCCTTTATTAGTCTTGAGCTTGTTCATATGTATATCCAGTTGAAAGGATGTGAAGAAAATAAGTTTCCTTTCTGCTTCTTTTCTGTGGCTGGTTTCATGCGAAGTCCTGTTGAAAACACTTCTTTATAGTTCCCACAATACCTTCTTCATGCAGTATTGAAGTATGTAGGATTGTCTACTCAAATAAGAAATAATGATTTTCTATTTGTCTTCAACCATCTCCGATGCCCCATCTTATTCCTAAAAATCTCTTGCAGGCTCATTTGGGGAATGGAAAGGTGTCCTTATTCGGAATATAGGTTTTCTCCTGGACATGATGACTCTGTTGATGGCCCTCGCTCATTATGTGCACATTTGGTGGCTTCATGGCATGGCGTTTCATCTTGTGGATGCAGTTCTTTTCCTAAATATCCGTGTAAATATTTATCTGTATGAATTAATGTATCTCATAATTATTTAAATACCTTGTTGTCCTCTTCTATGTAATGTTTAGTATGTCCATGTGCTGTTACTAATATTAGTTCATTTTGAGCAGGCTTTATTGAGTGCTATTGTAAAACGTGTCAAAGGGTTTATTAAACTGAGAATAGCATTGGGAACTCTTCATGGTGCACTTCCTGATGCAACTTTGGAAGAGCTACAAACTTATGATGATGAATGTGCTATTTGCAGGGTATCTCCCTCCCCCTCTTTCTATCTTCCTTGTTATTCCATTTTCACTTTTATTATATTCCTTTTTCGCTTTGAGTATGTAATCTTTGATATGCTGGAAAATGACAGGAACCGATGGCAAAGGCAAAAAAACTATCTTGTAATCATCTTTTCCATCTAGCATGCTTGAGATCTTGGTATGTCTTATTCATTGTTTGAAATGTTTACTGCGTAGTGCAAATGCAATCTTAGCACAAATTCATATGCAAACACTGCAAAATAATTACAGGTTGGATCAAGGTTTAACTGAGAATTATTCATGTCCCACTTGCCGGAAGCCGCTATTTATAGGAAGAAGTGAAAATGAGGGAAATCCTCAAACCACAGATGTTCAGGGTGATGAGCTGCTTGCTCGTGAGATGAGTATGGGACTTGATCAGTTGAATCTTCCTGGTCATGCATTGCAAAATGAAGCTTCCCGCAATCAAATGCACAATCCTCTTGAAAGTAGTGATTGGAGGTCTGTTTTCTCGTACCATAGTCGGTTATTGCTTCTTACCATATCCCACTAATGGTTTTAGCTAAAATCAGCATCTGCGGTGGAATATCATATTGTGCCTGTTTCTGCTCTATCTAATATTTGTAGAAGTTGTTAATTGTAAAGAAAATAACTGACACAAAATATTTGATAAGAGTGTCAGAGAAGTTGTTTGAGAAGAAATGAATTCATATAGGGTACATACATTTGAGATAATGGATATTTATGAAGGAGCCTTCACAAGTGTGAGAAGAGTTGATGATAATTGATGTAAAGGATTTTCCCTGGACTACATGATTACTCCAAGGCTTGCTTTTTCTTCCTCGACTTGAGACCTCTTTCACTGAGAACTAATTCAATGTCTTTATGCAGGTGAGGTTCTTTCTCTCACATAATTTTGCCCACCCGTTTCATTTCCCGTTTGAGCCTTTACTTGTTAATCTTAATTATTGATTAGCTAGCCAATAGTATGCAAGTTAAGTTCCCTTAGGACAAAGCTATTTTGCAAATTATATTGTCAAAGTGATGATTAGTGAGAGCTGAACAAAAGCTTGTGCTATGGAGAGGCACCTCAGGAAGTACGTGTTCTAGGATAAGTAGAAATAAACTAAAATACACACTGCAAGTATCTTTTTGTGAATGGTTACAGACACACACACATAGGGGAGTGTGAACCATATCTACAGCAAAAGAATAGATCAAAAATGATCTATTATACCTACGGACTACCTAACAAATCAACCAGAGAATCTGTAGTCTCTACATTGCTTTCTTTACGCCAAAATTAAAACCAAAGGATACTATTCATCTTAACATTGTGCAGTGAATTGCATTTATCTTCAAAAAATCTTGAGTTCCTCTCTTTCCATATTGACCACATGTGCAGGCAGGGACCAACCTCCACCACTCTCGTTTCACTATATCCCCCTTATTGTTCCAAGCTTTTAGAAGATCAGCAGGATTAGCAGGCATAGTCCGACTAAGCCCACCAAGTTTAGGAACAGAAGCCACAATTGAGTAGTGGAAGGACAGTGTATAAACAGATGGCTGTTGGACTCTTAACGCTGACATAAAACACACCTAGAACATAACTTGACGCCCCTTGTTCTTAAGTTTTCTCGAGTAAGGCAAGCTTTCTAGCAACCATCCATGATAGGCACATAACCTTGGTTGGAAGTTAAGCCTTCAAAATGCACTTCCATGGCCAATTCACAATGGGTTGACTTGTCTGTTGAAGGTTAAGATAAGCAGATTTAACAGTATAAATTCCATTCTTGTTTCTATTGCAGTAAAGAGAATCTTCCTCTTTGAGACCTATGAAAGCTTCTTATTAAGTAGCAAAAAAATCATTGATTCTCCCCAGCTCCCAATCATTCAACCCTCTCCTGAGGATGATATTCCAGCCATTCAGTTCCCCATACTATCCAGTTTGATATCAGGAAGTGGTGCAATAGAGAATAACTCAGGAAACATATCTTTTGGTGGCCCGTGATCTACCCATTTATTATGCCAAAATGAAGTCCTCCTCCCATTTCCCACCCTTATGCTAGTGTCTCATAGCTTTCTAGACCCGTCCCGTGAAGGTGTTGACTGGATTTGTACACCACTTATCTGCCTGGCTATTGTGAGAAATACGGCGTGGTGAAGATATCTGCAAGCTGATCACTTGACTTCACAAACTTTGTAACAATTTTTTTCTTTGACAAAGTGACGTAATATGAGGACTACTGAGGGACTTGGTGAAGATATCTGCAAGTTGATCACTTGATTTCACAAACTTTGTAACAATATCTCTTGAGAGTATCTTTTCTCTAACAAAGTGACAATCAATCTCAATGTGCTTGGTCCTTTCATGGAACACTGGATTTGATGCAATATGAAGGGCTGCTTGATTATCAGACACAAGTTCCTGATCAACTTCGCCAAATTTTAGTTCCCTCAATAACTGCTTGACTCAGATAAGTTTGCAAGTTGCTGTAACCATTGCTCGATATTCTGCCTCTGCACTTGACCGAGCAACCGCACTCTGTTTCTTGCTCTTCCACAACACCAAATTAGCTCCTACTAATACACAATATCCGGATGTAGACCGCCTATCAGAGGGTGATCCTGCCCAATCAGCATCTT
>DF361265.1:20449-33170 GCA_000787875.1 Solanum virginianum | reverse complement strand
GGTCCTGCATAAGGAAAAAATCATCAAAAAAATAAATGCCACAATGTAACTCCCGTGTCAAACGACTCATAGATGTCAAATTAAAAGGAGAACCAGGAACATAAAGAACAAAATCTAAGGTGACAGAAGGTAAAGGTTGGGCTTTTCCAATCCTTTTTGGTTTTGTCTGGATTCCATTGGCCAAAGTAATAGCAGGAAGGGACTGTGAATAAACAATATTAGACAAAAGTGTTTTGTTACCAGAAATATGATCAGAAGCGCCTGAATCCATAACCCATGATCCAAGAGTACTAGACTGTGAAACACAAGCAAAAGGATTACCTGCAACAGGAACGGTAAGTTGAGAAACCGATGCTACTTGTGGAGATAATTGCTAAGTTGCTCGATACTGAAGGAACTCATCATATTCTGCCTGAGCAATATGAGCATTGATTGGATGTCGGTCAGGTGGAGCAACAAAAACATTAGGTTGAGCAACTATTTGCTTATTTGCTCGATTTCGAAGGGATTCATTATTCCTTCATAACAATAGGATCATAATTGGGGGGTGGACCATGCAAAGTATAACATACGTCACGAGTGTGTCCAGACATGTGACAATAACTACACTTAGAGCAAGATTTGCTAGAACGACCTCCTTCTCGTCAGTTCTCCATAGTAGATGTTCGTCAACGTTTTAGATTCCTCCATGACTGCCTACACTTGTCCCAAGTATGTAGACATATCGGATTCAAGTTTCTTTAAGTTGGTCATTCGAGATACCACATCATAAAATCGAGATATGTTATTAGTATATAAAGCACGTGCCTTTTCCCAAACTGAATAACATGTCTGAAATAGACGAAACAAGCGCATCAACTTGGAATTAATAGAACGCCATAGGAGACTACACAATTGAGCATCAACCCTCTCCCATTTTGCTTTGGCTGTTGTAGATTCCTCAGTAGCCTCTTTCTTTTCATCTACCACATAAGCATTGGTTGTTAAATGGTCGTGAACACCTTGACCTTTGCACCATAATTCAACTGAGGAAGCCCATGCTAAGTAGTTGGAACTACTCATTAATGGTTCTGAAGTGATCATAGGATGAGAACTTCCTATTCCTGTACTTTTTGGAGCCAAACATATCGATCCCAAAGGACATCTTTAAAATCAAACCTTTGTAGCCAAAAGAAAACTGGTCAAAAAATTTAAAAATTGGCCGGTATACTGCCTGGAAACATTGACCAATCGCCGAAAATTGCTTAAAATTGCCGGAACCCTATTTCTGGCGATTGGATCTGGGAAAAAATTGCACAGGTAGCCTCGGAATGGAGAGGCGACCTTGCTGGAAAAAGAATCAAAAAAATCTTGCCGGAAAAAGCCACACTCGCCGGCACGTAAGGCGCGTGGTGACGCAGATCTGGAACTGTTGGCGGTATGTGAGGGCGCGTGAACAGGTGAAAATCAGAGGTACTTACTGGGGTTTGCTTCGCCTGAGTATTCCGTACCTCGTGGTGGTGTTGGTTTTGCACAACACTCATAAAACAAAGAGGACGATGCACACCAGCGGACTGTTAGTAGAACTGACTAGTTTTCTTTCTCACCAATGCTCTGATACCATGTGAGAAATTCGGGAAAAATATATTATTGAATTGTGTATTAACATTGCTACATAAAAACCCTATTTATAGACACTACAACCTAATCCAAATCCAACTAGGAAATAACATACTATTCCTATTCCAATTCTAAATAGGACTATGTAATCCTATTCCTATTCTAACAGCTATATTTTTCACCAATGATTGTTCTCCACAAGGCATCAGGTTCAGAGCTATACCTCCGCAACCACTTCATGAGTAGGCTTTGATTATGTGCTTAAGTTTGTAAGCCCCGTGCCTGCTTCCTTCTTGCTGGTACTGAGAGATTCCTAATCAACCAAGTGTATGTTCCTCTTATCTCTGTTACCCTTCTATATGAAGCTTCTCCTTAAAGTATCAATTCTGTCCCTCACTTTGACTGGTAACGGAAACAATGCCATGACATATGTTGGAAGAGCATCCAGTACTGAGTTCACCAGAACGATCCTGCTTCCCAGGGACAAATATTGACTCTTCCATGTTGCTAACCTTCTTTCACCCTTCTTCAAAACCCCACTCCAATTATCTCGTGCTTTATATTTTGACCCAGAGGTAATACTAGATATGTAGTTAGTAATGAATCCACTGGACAGCCTACAATAACAACTGAAAATCTGAAGCCCTTCAACCTGGGTGGTCAGACTCTGGAATGTGGAATGGTCAGACTGTTGGTTACCTTAGACACACAGAAGCCCTTCAACCTGGCATTCCTCTTAGCATGCTGAATCATCTGCCCTTATCCTTCCATAGCTATCAGGAACAGAAAGGGGGACAAAGGGTTCTTTGTCAATTTTGGAAAAACACTCCTGGTTTGCCCCCTTGCCCAAGTGAAACTTCCCCCCGATAAAGGTGGGTTAACCACTTCTAACTCTCCCATAATATTTGGAAAGTCCTCCTTAGCTGTACTATTACCCCCACCATATCTTCTCTCATTAGCTAATTTAGTGATACTAAAATCCCCAGGCACCACCCAAGCCCCTTCACATATCCCCTCTGATGGTTGCCAATTCCAACCAAAGTTCCCGTCTTTCTGTTCTTTATGGTGGACATTAAACCTCAGTGAGATAACATGTAAAATCATCTCGTAATGAGCTGAATCTGCATGAAATATTGTGTACACCAGTGTTTACCAATTCCCCTTTCCACAGCCTTTTATCCCACATGATCAAAATTCCCCGATCCTCCCACAGGCCTCCAGCCTCACATGTTCTGCCCACCTGTTACTACAAAAATGTTTAACACTTAAGTCATAATCCCCTTCTAAATTGGTCTTTTGAAAGCAGTACATGTCTGCTTTCCATTCTTGCTTAAGATACTTTATCTCCCCCTTTTGTCGAAGTTGTTTGGTCTCCCTCACATTCCATGATATAATAGGTATTCTCATTGAGAACTATTGTATGTAATTCTCCCGGTGCGCCTTGATAGCTCACTTTTGAATTTGATGCCAAACTCCAATTTCATCTCCTTCGAACCTTTAGATTTTGGAGTAGCTGATGCCGATATACTTGTTTTGCTTAGCTTACAACTCATCAAAATCCAGGGAAAACTCAAAAAAGTTAGAAACACTCTTGTCTAATTCCTATTTGGCTTCATGAGTAGAGTAAATCCTCCACTTGGAAACTTTAACAATATTTCCGAATTGCTTTCTTAGCTTCATGATGCACCTAGGGGTGTAAGTGGGTGAGTTGGGTTGAAATTGGAGATATTAAAATGGGTTGAAATAGAAATCGAGTTGGGTCGTAATCTCCACAAATTTACTTTGGGCTCAAATGAGTTGGGCTTGGGTCAGTAATCACCCAATTATGACCTGCTTAATCTCAATAATTTTAACATATTGTTATTTGCCCTTTATAACCACGATTTGAGTTTCAACTCAAGAAAATTTAAAAGAAAGTTACAAATGGATAGATAAATCCTAAGAAGATATAAAATATATAGTAATTCATACATTCAATATGGGAACATACATTACACCAACGCAACTAAACAAACTTAAAATGGGTTGAAATTGGAGATTAAATTTGGCGCAATTGAAGATTCTCTTAAAATGGGTGAAGGCTTAAATGGGTTCAGATCGACCCAATTCAAATTATCTTGAGCCAAACTCATAAAATTCTGGGCAGGTTGGGCAAGTTATTTATATTTGGGCTCATTTTGACACACCTAGATGCACCCATAAATTGGCATCTGATTCTACTATTTGTATCTGCATCTCCAGTGGCACAACTTCCTAAATTGACCATTGTCAATTGAGACTACCTTTAAACAATTAGTCTCCCTGCCTATGTAATTAGAGATGATATCATGTTCCCGTTTTTCTTGGAATTCCTCCTCCTCTGCTTCTGTGTTCTTCTTATCTGAAGAGTTGAAGCTTGGAATTGGCAGATTGCTGTTGGAGTCATCATTTCCTCCTGCTCTATTAGAGTCATCAACGTCTGGAATTTTATCGCCATTGTGTCATCATCTAATGGGTCATATACGGCAGGCTAAGTAGAGTCAGCTTCAACAACGATTTATGAAGGGTCTGGCTCAATTATCCTCTTCTTTTTAATTGTTATATGGCTCAGATCCAGGCCCTTATGGCCTTCTCCTTGTGAATCTAGAGCTTTAGTTCTTGTGGAGTCTTCCATGTGCCCCACCAGTGAATTTTGAATATTTGAACAATCCACATGCCTCTCCTCTCCCACGGGCCTATTTTCTGTAAATCCTGATGTCTTTGACACATGAGACTCATGTGATGGAACAGGTACAGTTTCGCCGTTGTTCTTCATATTCTCCCTCATCATCGGATCCCCTTCACGCCAGATCGGCAGGGTAAGAAATCAACCCTTTTTTCTCCAATTCTACTGAGCACGACATTATTTCCAGTAGACCTTTCACTTTAATTCTTGCCCACTTCAAATGATTCTGTAAAGTGGTCTCTTCTGTTTCAATCCAACCGCGGCACTTCTTGCCAATTTATAGCCTCCTTTGTCCACAGGTGTAAAGGAAGACCTATATTCTGACACACAACCAATCTTCTATTTCTTCTTCTCTCGTGAAAGTGACTTCCAGTGACCACTTCAGTTTGATGGTTTCATGCCTCCACATCCCGCTTCCTAGCATTGCTTTTTCAGCCATCTTGGCAGTCTGAAATTTGAACAGGAACTATGTATCATTAAGGTCATAGATCAGCACTCTGAAAGCTGGTTTTCATTTGTCTGATACCCATCTTCTCAGTTCACATCTGGTGGGTACTACCCCTTCCCCTGAGAAGCTGCCTAGCAAACACCTTCTAAGAAGCCCATTGTTCGAGTTGTTACCATCTTCAGACAAGCTGATACACTCTGTCTGCTGTTCTAACATGAGGTTACCTTCTTTCACTAACCATTTGTTTTTGACAGCTGCTTCAATGTATGGAATACCCTGCCATGGAGGCTGCTTCTCCACCATATCCAAGGGTCCCTAGTGGCGATTGGCAGTACTCCAAGCGGTCATCCAGTCACCTTGGCAGGATCGCTTTGATATAATTGCGGGTTCATTTACGTTTCATACATTCCGTAGATGGAAAGATCTTTTACGGTTCCAAACATAGCCCACTATGCAATATCATGGTTTCTACAGGAACTTCGGACAAAGCCAAGATCTTCCCATTCATGGGATGTACTAATTTTGACCCCAAGAACATTGGAACGGTCCCTTTCATTACCGTACCATTAATAGTTTAAGTTAATGCTAACCCAACACTTGGAGTTTTAGCCTCTCATAAGGCTAAAAAAACTGCTTAAAATAGCAAAATTAAACAAATAAAAATAACACCTTAATAAAAACTTCCAAGAATTCCAAGCAACCTAACTTTTATTTAATAGAAAATTTTACAAAATAGAGAAGAAAACAAATAGTGGTTGGCCAAAAGCCTGCTCCCCAACTAAAATAAGTGATCCTTTTATGGAGGATCTTTAAAAAAAGACAATTTATATGACATAAGTACTTACGTCATTAACGCGACATGTGAATCCTACTTCTTTATTAAAGAATTCATTATAATTATTCTTTTCAAGATTCTTATTTCCATTATCAATGTCTCCGTATTCTTTCACATCTTTCTCTTGTCCTTAGCTTTTGTGCTGGAGTATTCTCCTCTTTCTGGATTTTTGTCTTGTAGTTGCTCTGAAAAGTCTTCTATATTGATTTATTCATTATTATCTTCCTTGTTATCACTTTGTTGTGCTTCTCCTGCAAGACATGTGTCTTTTTCATTTGATATCGCCGTGGAAATAGACATATTATTTGGCACATCAATTCCTATATTCTTCTTCAAGTCTTTTTTTCATTTCGGCTAACATAGGATGATATAATATCCTCCTTTTTCAAGACTCCCTTTTACATTAAAAGTTCTCTTGACAAAAATTTAAGTGGACTAGATTCTTCATGTAGGTGTTCATCATGTTCTAGTCTTTTGTAATTTTCAATGGCCTTCTTAATCTCATCTATAATTTCTTGACCATTTAATTTATTATCTTGATCCTTATGAAGGAGCTTGTTCCAGAACTTTGTATGAAATTTTCTTCGAAGTGTAGGGAATTCATTTTTTATCATGGACTTGGTCATTAACTTCTAGCGTCCACCTCATTATCCATGGAATGGAGAATTCTATGAAGAAATACATTATGGCAATTCTATCAAAATACATGTCCCTTCGCTGGGCCTTTATTATTTTAGGGGAAACCTCAATCCATTCTGAATATAACTTCTTGTAACCCTCTGGTAATATCTCTGGTTTTGGACCATATAAAGTCCGCCATGGTGTTGGTATTTCGATACTGCATCATATGCTGCTACATATAAATCAAGAATGCATTATGAAATAATACTCTCATGCATACAATCGAGTAAGGAAACAACCTCTCTACCTCTATGAGATAGTGGTAAGGTCTGTGTATATTCTACCTTCCTCAGACCCCACTTGTGGGATTCCACTGAGTATGTTGTTGTATGCATACAATCGGCGGAATTCCAATACTTTTATCCAACCAACACCAGGAAAGTTTATAACTTTTCAAAAATAATACTAAAAAAGGTTTATACGACTGAAGAATGGGGAATAAGCACCATGCGAGAAAGAGAATATATACACCCGGAACAAAAAACAGCAGTTAAATTTAATTACTGGGATTATATTGAGGGTTTTAATAAAGCCTTATTATATGAAAATGCTAATAAAAAGCATTCCTAGTTTATCAAAATATGTTCCAATGTTTTTAGCCAGAATTACATTCCAAACTGGTTTTGCAAGTGGTGGACTTTATATGGTCCAAAACCGGAGATATTACCAGAGGGTTACAAGAAGCTATATTCAAAATGGATTGTGGTTTCCCCTAAAATAATAAAGGCCCAACGAGGGGATATGTATTTTGATGGAATTGCCTTAATGTATTTTTTCATAGAATTCTCCATTCCATGGATAATGAGGTGGACGATAGAAGTTAATGACCAAGTCCATGATAAAAATGAATTCCCTATCCTTCGGAGAAAATTTCATACAAAGTTCTGGAACAAGTTCCTTCATAAGGCGATAAAAATGAATTCCCTATCCTTCGGAGAAAATTTCATACAAAGTTCTGGAACAAGCTCCTTCATAAGGCTCAAGATAATAAATTAAATGGTCAAGAAATTATAGATGAGATTAAGAAGGCCATTGAAAATTACAAAAGACTAGAACATGATGAACACCTACATGAAGAATCTAGTTCGTTTAAATTTTTGTCAAGAAAACTTTTAATGCAAAAGGGAGTCTTGACAAAGGAGGATATTATAGCATCGTATGTAGCCGAAATGAAAAAAGACTTGAAGAAGAATTGGGAATTGATGTGCCAGACAATATGTTCATTTCCATGGCGACATCAAATGAAGAAGACACATGTCTTGCAGGAGAAGCACAACAAAGTGATAACAAGGAAGATAATAATGAAGAAATGAATGACTTTCTTCAGCAACTACAAGACAAAAATCCAAAAAGAGGAGAATACTCCAAACACAAAAGTTAAGGACAAGAGAAAGATGTGAATGAATACAAAGACATTGATAATGGAAATACGAATCTTGAAAAGAATAATTATAATGAATTTTTAGTAGGACCCACATGTCGGGGTAATGACGTAAACATTTATGTCATATAAATTGTCTTTTTTGTTTTAGATCCTCTATAAAAAGATCACTTATTTTTGTTGGGGAGAAGGCTTTTGGCCAACCACTCTTTGTTTTCTTCTCTATTTTGTAAAATTTTCTATTAAATAAAAGTTAGGTTGCTTTCCGTGCTTGGAATTCTTGGAAGTTTTTATTAAGGTGTTATTTTTATTTGTTTAATTTTGCTATTTTAAGCAGTTCTGTTTTTAGCCTTATGAGAGGCTAAAACTCCAAGTGTTGAGTTAGCATTAACTTAAACTATTAATGGTACGGTAATGAAAGGGATTGTTCTGATGTTCTTGGGGTCGAATTAGCACATCCATGAATGGGAAGATCTTGACTTAGTCCGGAGTTCCGGTAGAAGCCCATGATATGGCATAGTGGGCTATGTTTGGAACCGTAAAATATCTCTCCATCTACGGAATGTATGAAACGTAAATGTGCAATTACATCGAAGCGATCCTGCCAAGGTGACTGGATGTGACCGCGCGGATTACTGCCTGTGGTATCAAAGCCATGCTGGTAATAGTAATAAGTAATGTTAATCCAACACATTTTATTTCAATGAATATCATTAAAATACGTAATACTGTTAAAAATAGTAGAAGAGAAGAGTATGATATGTCCCAACAATTGGATCTCCTGAATAAATGGACTATTCCAAAAATCCAACCTAAGGTTGTATACCAAATGGGTACTTTTGAAAAGATGGGTTTCAAACAAGTTGTAAAAACAACGGAAGAAACGATTACTGTTGACTCTGATCATGGTACACTTTTAGATTATCATTTGAAAGCGATTTTGCTCCTTATAGAGAAACTTGTAAATTCATGCATATTGGTTTAGTCCAAGTTGTTTCTAAACCCCTCACTTTAAGAGGATTACCTGAGAGCTTTATAGCAGTTCTTAAGGGATGACAACAATCAGAATTGGAAAAAATCCCTAATAGGGACGGTACAAACCAGCTTGGCAGTCCGTCGTTATTATAAATTTTTTGTTGTATAAATTACTTTGAAATTTGAGAGCACTTTTAACTATGGCTAAGATTTCTTTGGCCAAAGTAGCGTAATTCTTTTGACTATTATTCCATTTTCCAAAATAAAATTGAATGAGATATTCATGTTTCTCAGGAGAAATTCGCTTTAAAATTCCTCCATAACCCATATCAGAGGCATCTGTTTCAATGACCTTCTCCCCACCCTTTGTTAGGAGCCAGTTCAGGCATAATAATGCTAATAAATCTTGCCATAACTATTGTACTTTTTGGAACAAAAGTAGTTGTGAAGATGGTCTTATGTCTCCAGCTATTGTATCTGTTCCCTATAGCTTCTGCGGCCAGATGTAATAAATGGCACATCAAAGTACCTTCCTGCTAATTGTCCTTATGCAAAGAAGATTCCGCTTCCTCTCTGCCCAGTTGTATCTCATGTCTGCACCAGAACACAACGTAGTTCTCCGGTGTCAAATCTCCTTGGAATCTGATCTGCAAGTCTAACCACTGTATAAAGAATGAGTTAATATTAAGATTTGGTGGATGTGGTGCCTAACTGCAGAAAATATAAGTAACTAATCACCTCAGCATTACTACAAATTGATATGATAGATGAAATGTAACAAATATAATTATAATGACATGACATGAGGAATGATATGCCAGATATCAACTAAATCAGTAGGTAATTTCTATAGAACAGTTGTGAGACTAGCAAGGTTATGTGCAAGTGAATATGGAACCTCTAAGACTAGCATATCCACTAGATGTGCAATCATACCATATTAAAAAATGAGCAAAAGTAATTATATTCAGCAGATAGTTAAAAAAGAAGCACAGATAGAGAAGAGATGGTCTGACCATGCACTAACTAGTCCTCCAAATGCAACAATCCATAGATGTGCCACCATGATAACTGAAGGTTACAAAGAGCGACAGGATAAATCGTAAAACGCATGTGAGTTGTTTAAAAAATCTATAATTTTACGGAATCCATGAGGACCTGGTAAAAGACAATAAAAAAGGAAGCAAAAGATCCATATAGGTGATTCGAACTAGTTAACGTTATGGCTTAGTTGTATTGCTACATTTCTTGCCTTCGACACAAGTCTTCCTGTTTTGATTATGGATTTGTGCGTTGGTATGGTTGAGTAAGATTTAGAGACCTCTAATTTGGGAGCTCCTAATTTGGAGTGTCGGAATGAAACAAATCAATATAGGAGAATTTAATGATTTTGCATAGTCAACCCAAACACTCTGTGATTGAGACAGTTATTTTAAAGACGAGCAGAACAGTACAGAAAATTAAAACCGATTGTATTTTGCTTTTGTGTTTTTGGTGTGCAAAGAGCTATCCTATAGATGCACAAAAATATCCTAGATGTGATGGAATCTTGCTAGGATTAGGAGTTTTAATTTCGTTGATGTATTTTGACTACTGTAAAGGGGGTTTAGCGCTACCTAAGTGCTGAATGTTAATACAAATGTTACTTACTCAAAAAAAAAAAAAAATAATAATAAAAAAATACATGCTTGCCACTTGTTTGTGCAAAAAAGGGAACATCTTTTGTTTTATAACACGGTTTGTTGGTGCTTGCTATATATTGTTTGTATGATTGCTCTTCTGAAACTTTGCACTGAAGGTCCTTGACAAATGCAATCTGTATCATGGATTGTATTGTCCTGCGAATGGGCCATTTTCTCTCTCATCCTCTTGATATTCTATTGTTTATGTTGTCATCTTTTGCAGTAATTCCTCATCATCTAGAAACATAGAGAGGTCACTAATTTTGCTTTTCTTTTCTATCAACAGAGGTTCGGGAATTGATTCGGGTTGGTTGGGTTTAGATGGTGCTGGTCCATCTACAGGCATCAGGTCAGCGGGATTGGGTCGGGTTCAGACAGTAATGAGGCATCTTGCCGCTGTTGGAGAAACGTATGCACAGACTGCTCTGGAAGATGCTGCCTGGAACCTTTGGTCTATGCGAGCCTCCCAGGCTGGTACTTCCAGTTCAGCAATCCCTCCTGCAGGTTCTGTGAGGCACGTTGGAGGTGCTGGAGGCTTGCACTTGAGGACAACCTCACGTGCCACAAACAATAACATTCCAAACATACATACAATGGTTGAAACTGTTAGAGAAGTGCTGCCGCACATACCTGATGAAATAATTTTTGAGGTATGGTTAATTTGGCTCTTAGAGGATTTCTCCCATGAAATATGAATGTTCTTTATTGTTTCTCTACAGCCATTTTACTTTCACTGTTAAGTCCAAAAATCAGTAAAAAGCACCTGGAGGGGGGTTGTGTGCATCTACAAGTAGAATTAGAATTAATTGTAAAAAGTGAGGGAAGATAAAGAAACAAAATGAATGGTTGGTGTTCTCACAAATGAATGGTAGAGGCAGGGCAGGGGCAATGAGTAAATTTATAATTCTCTGATCTTCGTCCTAATTATTCCCCTTGATATGTTATAGTCATTTAATGTTTTCCATTTATATTTAGTAAAAGAGGGTGGTAAAAATTGTGTTCTATTGCCAAGTAGCAATAAGTCCATTTTTCAAGGATTGTTATCTGTGGCTGGTGGAAAATTTACACAGTGGACAGATATTATTGTACACTGATTGACCATCATTGTTGACATTCCTTGAAGAAATTTGCCTTGTGCTATTTTCATTCCCCATCTCCCTTCCCCATCCCCCAATCCTCAACCTAGGAAAAAAAAGTTGGAATATCTCTTAATATTAAATATTAAACTCTCATCCGGAAGGGTTATAGATAGAAGATAAAAGGGTCCTAAAGTTTGCCTATGTGCAATGTACTGCCATTTGAAAAATAGTACTAGTATACAATTGTAGCTAATAATTTAATGGACTGATGAGTTCTAAATTTGTTTCTTCTATGAACCACTCAAAATCTATCTTTGATTTCAGATTCCTGTTTCGGTGCTGCTTTCAAAATTGCATTTAAAAGTTGATAAATTTGAATTTGCAGGATTTACAGAGAACGCACTCGGTAACTGTTACTGTGAATAATCTTCTGCACATGTGATTATACATACCACTGCTGTGGTATGTCTTTCACTGGGGCAGATCAATCAAAGCTTTGGTTGTGTACAGGAGTGAGGTTTCCAAATATGTTTTTGGTGCCAAGCCTGTTACTGCATTATATTATATCTGATATATATGAGTTTCGCCTTCTTTTTTGTGTACATATAAATAACTTAGGGAACCTGCTGTTAGAGACGAATGCTATAATAATTCCTTTTTTTGTTGGCGAAATAAAAGAGCACATTCTTTTGGCACACATAGTAGATATGCCAATTTACTTTGTTGGACAGTTGTCCCAGCACATAACTGGCATTGAATAATGTGGTGAAGCCTGTTGATTGTGGTATGTCAAATTCAAAATTTTGATTAGAGGATTTTAGTGGAAATAAGGTTTCCGAGGAAGCTGGTTGAAGTAATTTTGGTTATTTTCTTTCATATCAAGATTTGTAAGTTTAGAGTAGTCTCATGGTTGATGGAGCTATCGTTATCGTTATACTAGCGTCACGTTGTCTGAAACCTTGCTGGGCCTATGTTAAGAGAGTTTTTGTTTAGAAGGCCAGGACAGAATCTCCCGTTGACTGATCTCATCTACTTGAAATTCATGTAAAAGTTGCTAATTTGACTTTTTAATAGACATCTTAGTTCCGGGAGAGAGTTCCATGATGAAATTTTTGGTAGATAGAAGGGATTCCTGTTTATTGATAGATAGAAGAGAATTTTTATCTCGGGGAGAAAGATCACCTATTCAGCTTTGTCCTTTGTAGTGGAAAGAGGCACCCTCTTTCACATATTAAATCTAATAATAGGCCTTTAAAGAGTAGGTGGGTCTTATCTTTTAGAAATTTTTGTTGCGTTAGCGTAATGTCTGATTCAGATTAACGATCAGAAATTTATTT
>DF361265.1:917-20375 GCA_000787875.1 Solanum virginianum | reverse complement strand
TTCAGATTAACGATCAGAAATTTATTTTACTTTGTTTTTTTATGTCTATTTGTTTCATCGGTTCCATTGAACATAAGATTGTTTCGATTTTATTTCCTTCCCTCGGAGAATCTTGGTTGCTTTCTTGGGTAAAATTATTTACTTTTAGTGGATTCAATCTTTTCAACTATTTACCTCATGACCCAAACTGTTTACTTTCTTATCCCATGTTCTCTTTTTTGTTTCGCCTTGACGTCAGCACGATGTCCGCACTATGAAATAATTTTGTGGTACTCCGGCGGTATATATATACCATATTGGTATCATGTAGAATGAGTTTAATTCTCTATGACATTTTGTCGGTATATTGATAATCAATTGGTATCATATAGAATTATATATTTTTTAAAGAAATAAGAAACAAAAATTATTAAACTCTAAGTTAGTAGAAAATATATTTGTTCTGATACTTTGTCGGTATATTTATATCATATCAGTATCGCATAGGACTAGAAAATTATTTATTAAAGTTACAAAATTATTTATTTAACTTTAAATTAGTAGAAAATATATTCTTCTGATACTCCGTCGGTATATTGATACCCTATCGGTATCATATAATTTTGAGCTCTTTTTTTAATAAATAAAATAAGAATTTTTTTTTATTAAAGTTACAAACTTATTTATTAAATTTTAAATTAATAAAAAATATATTCTTTGTGATGCTCTACCGGTATATTGATATCATATTGGTATCATATAAGACTGAGTTTAATATATTGTGATGCCCTGTCAGTATATGTATACCCTAATGGTATACCATACAAGGTCGGTGCTGAGTCAACATCATCAGTGGACGAATTTTAATAGTAGAGGAGTACAAATGTAAAGAGGTTCATGAATGTAAATAGTTTGTTTCAAAAGGGCATAAGCTTACTTTCCCTTGGTCAATTTAATTACAAAATAAAAATAGTCGAATTCGTCTTGGTGGTCGTCTTCGTCCTTGTTCTTTGTCGTAATCTTCCTTGTTCTTCATCGTTATCCTTTGTCTTCTATTTAAAAATTTGATGTGCTACAAATATGCAATGTTTTAAATGAATTATGTATCAAAAGATTAGAAATATCGAGAGGATTTCATATTCAAAATTTGAGATATTTTAGAGGTGATTTCGGGTTGGTCTGATTGAATAGTCAGTGCATATTTATGTATAATTAGTGCATAATTCATATATAGTTAAGTTGTATTCAACTTTTGAGTGTATCATAATGTATAGTCAACTGTACAACTCTGTATATGTAAATTATATTGTACAGTCAGTGACATATTTTTTTAGTGATTTTTCACAAATTATATTGTACAGTCATGGTATACTTTTTATGATTTTTGGCTATTTTTTTATATAAATAAAAATATGATTATATTTATTGTAAATTAATAACTTTATTATATATTTGAATTAGAGCTGACAAAATGGGTTAACCTAATCTCATCCACCCTAAGCCTCACGGGCCAAAGAAGAGCTAGGATTGTTTTTTTTTTAAAAAAAAACTATTGTTCTTCATCTAAATTCAAACTTAAAATTCGATCAATAGATTAAATTTTTAACATGCCTAACAAAATAATATTAAAAGAACATAATAATTACGATCATAATATAATTATATATATGATTAGTGGTGCTTTCAATTATAATCTCATATATGAAATATAGAACATCAAGAAATAAGAAGATTTTCAAATCAAATATGGCAAACAATGATGATGAATTCGAATCATCCTGCTATTAAGAAAAATAATATTTTTTAAGACAAATAAATAAGTAAAGAAAATTTGAAAAAATAAACTTGTAAATTAAATAACAATTACGTATAACTTTAGTTGTTTTAATTCAAATCAAATACTCTTTCTGTCCCACTTTATATGACTTATTTTACTTTTTCGTTAGTCCCAAAAAGAGTGACACATTTATATTTAGTAACAATTTAATTTTAGAATGCCCATTTTATCCTTAATGAAATGATTTCTAGTCACACATATATCTATTATTTATTTTAGACTACAAATTTCAAAAGTCAATCTTTCTTTCTCTCTTAAAGTCCATGACAAGTTAAAGTAACTTATATAAATTGAGATAGAGGGAATAGTATTTTTAGCTCATGAGCTGGCCCCGACCTTGATCAAACCTCAAGGGTCAATGACTTAGTTGGACCGGGTTTATAAACCTTAAGTCTAAATAATCTTGAAAAATTATATCCTATAATAACGAGTAGAGTTGATCCAGCCTCATGCCCCATGAAATGGGCTCAAATTTAAATGACATACTGAAAACAAACAAAGCAATATATAATTGAAGAAGAAGTGTTTGTTTTATTAATTTTACAGAGTGGAAAGAAGAGCATATAATTAGGTGTCACATGGGAATTCATCCTTTAATGATGTTAACTTCATCCACACTCAAAAATACTTACTCTTGGAAACTTCAATCATAATTCCCAGGTGCTCATCACATCTTCATGCCATGCGTATACCTATTTTTGTTTTTGACTTAAACTGACTCTTTTTCAAACTCATTGACTTTGAAGATATATTTTTTGTCCATTTTGTTGACAAAACTATTTCTAAAGTTCCAAAGATTGTGGTCAATGAGTAGGGAAAACATACTAAATGAGTATGTTTCTGGAAAAAAAAAAACAATTCCTTTTTCTTGAAAATGAGCATTATCTCTAGCAGACTAAGACATTCCAAATAACTTGGACACTATATATGTTTATAAAGAAAATATTGTGACAATCAACTCTCTCTTAATTTCATTTTATTTTCTTGGTTACTTTTATCAAGTTCTTCAGCAACTATAGTGAGAAGATCGTATGTTTCTGTAAGTAATTAATGCCCCCCTTTATCTCTTACATCTTCTTCCATGGATTCTTCTTGGCATGTTTTTTGCATGCACTACAAGTAGGCTGAGCTAGAGTATTGGTTAAGAATTTGACAAAGTCATGAGTAGCTTTGGTTTGAATTCTATATTTGTCTTTAAAAAATTCATCAATTGATATCTAATAATTATTAATTTAGAACTCAATAACTTCAAAGGATGTAGGAATTCAAAAACTTCAAATTCTGATTACACCTTAATTTGAGTAGCTCGAATACTCTTTAAGGTTCTGAAAACATTAGATACTCTCTCTGTTCACTATTAGATGTCAAATTTTAGCTTGATACACCTATTAAGAAATTAAAATAATGATTAGTATAGTGAGATTACCATTTTACCCCTATTGATTGATAAAAATATACATTAAAGCCATAATTCAAATTCTAATATATTTAATATTATCAATACATTGGCAAGTAGAAGTGTTTCTTGATTTAATAATATTTATGTTTATTCAAAAAATATTGCCTAGATAATCTAAAGATGAATTGATCATTATACATTTTCAAGAAATTCTACATTTTTCAAAAACATTAGCTTTTTAAGTAAATTGGGGGTAAAATAGGTAAAAAGAAATTGTTCTATCTTGATTTCTCCAAAATTACAAGTAAAAATAAAAATCAAATTAAAAAACATTTGACATCCAATAGTGAACGGAGAGAGTACTAGTTTGATCGCCGGTAGTCGGTAGGGCTGGAAAGATGTAGAGTGTTATAAGTATGTGCTAAAATTTCACACATATTTCAAAGAATTCGATCAAAACCTAATGAATTACCGATTAAATTTAAATTTTGAATCTGTCTTTGTCACTTAACCAATTTGCTCGGGCTCCCAAGATTTACATAAGTTCAACTATATATGTATATGTAGCCTGGAATATTACTAGAATCAACAATTATTAGTCCTATTTTGCAGACATGTACATTTTTCTCTTTGATAGTAGAGTAGTATATATTCAAGATTTGAACTTTATAATTTGAATTTGAAATTTTATCGCAACTTTTAAAATTAATTATTTAGTGAAATTTGAACACATACATATTACACTCTACATCTTTCCAGCTCTACCGACTATATATGTATAACTCAAGTGTACCTCTAGGGTTGGATTGCTTGTTAGGGCTTTTTCTTTGGTATGAAGAATGGAAAAGTTTTTACGCAAAGTTAAACGGGAACAAGTCTTAACTCCAAAGGAACGTAATCCTAGTATACTTTTTTGCTCATGGACCTATATATACCAATTTGGTTAAATAACAAATGTTTTCTCCATAACCATTACTTACTTTAACATCATGCCACTTATTTAGCCCCTTAATTAACACTATAACAGAAAACATATGATTTCAATAGACTTTTTTTTTAAAAAAATATTATGCAAAAAATATTTAAGTTACATGTTATTTTATCCACAGTATAAAAAGTGTTGGTTATATATATTCATATTTATTATTGTGGCTAAAATAATATTATAATTGCCATAAAATTCTTTATTTGTAGCATTGTAAGAAACAATGATTGATATGAATAGTTTGTCATAATACCCACATTAATTGATGTATAGTCTTTAAGTGTGATTTCAAGAATAAATAATTAATTTTAAAAGTAAAACAAGATTTTTCTTCTTTTCTTGATTTGGGGATGATGTTTTTGAGATATTCTTTCGGAAATCTCTTTATCTCTATGAGGTAGTGCTAAGGTCTGCATACATTTTTCCTTCCCTAGACCCCACCTGCGGAATTTTTACTGGATGTTATTGTTGTCTTGATATGTTAAAAGTGAAAATATATTTTTGAAATATTGGATAAGTAAAAGTTAATGGCGGAAATAAAAAAAAAAACTCTTTTTCTTACAATAAATTTAGGCTTGTAATATTATTAGTGCTCCTAGCTACTGCCACTTGCTTTTGTAATAATGCATATTTGTTTTTTGTTTACAGCCACAAACAAATAGAAACTCTTCGTTATTTGATTCCTCATTGTTGTTTTTACTACTTTAAGCATTTGTATTTAAAATTTGTTGAGCTAATTAATTTAGATTTACGTTAATAGGATAATTGAAGGATTAAAAACTCTTCAGTGTTTCAATACTCGTTTTTAAATTTAATTTGTTACTTTAAGCATGTACGCGAATATTATTAGACCAACTAATCTGAATTGACATTAGATAAACTCATTTATAAGTAAAATATTCCGTATCAAGAAGTTTTTTGTTTATGAGAATTGGACCCCATACCTCTAATCAAAGCTTTAAAAGTGGAAAACCCCGATCATTTTCAGAGGCGGAATCAAGATTAGGAGTTTGGAGATTTTAAAGAAGAGAAAAATATTATAAATCATATTTTTCTAATACAAATACAAAATCTATAGAAAACCTATTGAGTTTGTCCGGACTTATGAACCCCCAATTAGCTCTGCCTCTGATCAACCTATGAGACCCGTTGGTGATGATTCTTCCATTTTGCGTATTATCAAAGTCCCATAAACTTATGAACTAAGATTCTTAAGTTCATGCTCATAATTGTGAAGCAATTAAGTAGTCTTTTCCTATTGAAAGAATTTTAGGAATATGCTGGTGACAAAGTTGCAGCTAAAGTGAGTTTTTTTATTTTTTATTTTTATCAGCCTCTTGCATGGTGTAGCTTTATCAGTAGAGCATAACTTCTATATATGTACTAACCGTGGTCAGGATTTTTTTAATTAAAAATTATTCAGTATATTCATAATATATATATATAAAAAATATTTATACTATATAACTGATCATCCTTCAACTCCGGTGGGGGAGTGCTAGAGTCGGAATATTTAGCAAAAGGGATTAAAAATACGTAAAAATTTTCACATCTAGCATTTTCTGAATCACTTTTTTTCATTTTATTATAGTAAAAACTTTCTTACATATTGGCTGTGCCACTATTACAGACCGACAATAAAAAAATATTTTTTTCACTATCAAATCATCCCAAAGATAATAACAGCGACACCTCACGTGCTATATGTAAAATAACGCTGATAACGCAATTTATTTATTACAACCTTGGTATATAACTAAGTTAATTCCTAGAAATTGAAAAGGAGAGTATGTACTCGAATATCACTTACACAGTAATTTTTTTTCTTCCAAAATCAGTTAATAACATTTAACCATCTGGTAATAATAGGTTGATTATACTTACATAAACAAAGCAAATGGCTACGACGATAGCAAAGATATGTTTTAGACAAATTACAAATAAAGCTGTAAATTATAGCTTCATCTCTATGAGTTAATCACGATGGTGGATCTTAAGTTAAATAGAATTAGAAAATGTCGTATAATTTCTATACATTTATAATGTACACATATATAACGTAAAACGTCCTGTATGCATACTTAATTCCTCCTATGATAATATTGTTGAGCAGTAGCTTATTATTATTAGGTTTATTTCCCTTCCGTTCATTTCCACAAATCAATTTGAGAAGTTGAGGATGCTGTAGATGTATTTTCAGGTGCCATTTCTTGCTTGTTCAAATTCACATGATCATCCTGAAATGTGTTTGGTAAATAGTTATGATTTTCATCCTCATGGCTGAGTTGAGAAGCAACAAATTTATCGAGCACTCGCCAATCAGTCATTTGATCTGCAACTGTAGCAGGATGGACATGCTGATCTTGTGGCGCAGGTCGAATATTGCCAAATATAGGCATTGAGCTACAACCAGGAGGTGGTGATGGTACAAGTTGATGAAGAAACTGGTGATTTTGAGGTGGGATTTGGTAGTGTAGATTATCAACTTCTTTCTTGCAATTAGGATAGTGATTAATGTAAGGGTGTAGTGGCTTAGGGGAGTCCATGTCTTGCATGAAAGAAAGTTGATCATCGTACCAAATAGGTGAACCATGTTCACTAGTATCCATTCTCATGCCAGCAGCTATTTTTTTCTTGAATACTCTACATATAACCCATCCTTCTTCCTGTCATTTGTTCAATAACAAAAAAATACTTGAAAATTTGTCCATGGAGATAGTTATTTTACTTCAAATGCTAATATTTTGCAAATATTAAATTTTGATATTCGGATGTATACTCCATTATTTATGGCCAAACAGAAAAAAGATAAAATGATGCAATTTCGTACATCATACATTAAAAGTAATTTCCAATTCTCAGGCTTCATTTGTTGGAAAGAACTAATCAACAATATCACTCCACATTTTTCTTTTCGTCAGTTGTACTACATTATTTAATTTTTTAAATAATTTAGACTTATGTTTGAAAAATGTGTCTTTCTTAAACTTGTTGTCAAATCAAGTGCATAACATAAATTGAATTGGTTGCATGAGATAGTGAAACTTGCCTGAGGAGCACCATTTGGATCAGTCTCAAGTCTGTATTCATGCATAATAAAGTCAGATTTTTGTCCATTTGGAGCCCTCCCTTTATAATACACCAATGTCTTCCTCATCCCAATTAAGTCATGCTTTGAATATATTGCCTTGTCCCTTCCTGTTGCCTTCCAGAATCCTGCTGCTGTTGCTCTATTTGTTCTTGTTCCTGTTGGATATTTCTTGTCTTTGTGGCTGAAAAAATACCAATCACTCTGTTCTTCTGTCCCCATTCTGCATAATTCTATTCACAATTTTGATTTATCATTATCACACACATTTCTTTACTATTGAAGATTTTAATTCTAAGTACCTTGAAGATCCCATGGCTCAATTTTGTAGAGATCAATGTCTTTAATAACATCAAGGTCAATCCTTCTGGAGCTGATTTTCTTCCTAAGATAATAATCCACAAGTTCTTCATCTGTTGGGTGAAATCGGAAACCCGGAGGAACATGTGACAAGGAATTCATTATCTTTCTACTACAACCACCTGCATATATATATCACCATTTCTTTCTCAGATTAAAGCTTGCAAGATTGTATCTACTCTTTGTAATTTATCAAAATGATTCAGTTTATTACACATACACGCCAACAAATAAAATTATTGTTTAGCGCAAATAATAGATATGAATATTTATAACTAAGAGTTTAACGACTCTAATTCATTGCCACTAGAGGTTTTTTTCGACAAAGCTAAAAGGACAGGAAGTAGAGATGATGAACAAATGAAAATCACACACAAAAAAAGAAGGGAAACACTAGATAGTAATTCGAAATGCAATGTACATAAAACTCCTATGAATTTGTCACGAGTGTGTATTTTTTACTTTTGTATTATGAGCAAATCCTTTTATGATAATTAAAATTGAGTCCACTCTTGCCTTGTACGATAAGCATAATCCAATTGATGCTTCTGCTTTTGTGGAATGGTACAACATTATCTCCATTCATGAAAAATTTAAGTAGCGGTTTACCACTTCATATAGACATTTCTTTTCACATGCTACTATTTGCTTCGTCAATTAATTAAATTAACAGGTTATGGAAAGAAAAACAAAATAAAATCATTGTTAAAATAAAGAGGGGATTCTGCAATTCCTTTAGGAAAATAGTACGATCAATATTATTTTTAGCAACAAAATATGATCTTCAGTGATCCATTTAAATATTTGTTTGGTTAATTAAGTTAACAGGTTATGGAAATGAATAAAAATAAAATTAAACAAGAAATAGTGACTTCTATTTCAAGACTTACAAGTAATAATTTGAACAAGAACAAAATTCAATTTTCCTAGAGCACATATATTAGTAGACCTTAAGAGCTCACTAATGGAGGTAATTACTAGTTAACTTATGAGCTCAACCATAATTAGGGCTCTTAAGACGGACATTTATCAAACACACACAACTAAGACATACGGTTGGTTTTGTGCTTAAATAACACCATCAATGATTTCTCTTGTGTGAGAGTGCTTTCATTTGAAAATTGATAGGATTTGCAGAGAGTTGTTATGATGATTTTTCTTCGATCTCAATCTTTTTTGCTGCCCCATTCATCCTTTTAAAGAAACCCAATACATACAGTGTGTGAGTTTACGTGGATTCAGTTCAAGCCCCTTCTTTCAAGTCCGGTTACGTTTAAGAATAAAATCAAACAAGACTTTCTTGGGAGCAAATTTCACTAGAAATATCATCATGATGCATTAATATTTATAATCGAGAAGGACATAGGCTTTTGGTTATAGGATAGTTTGACTTCACAAGTATATATACACATATTAAAACCTACTAAAAATCACAATAAACATTACTCCTTAAAAAGGGTTCAATTTATATAAAAAGAATCGGAGAGAGTAGATCTGAATTCATATATAATTTTCACAATACAATCATCTCAAAAGGCTACAAACCTTACTTTGTAAATGCCCAGATCTGAGTAGAGAGTGAATATGTGCACTTAACTAAGTTGCAGGTATTGTAGTCAGACGTTACGTTCTCCAACAAGCTAAGAAGAAATGAAGAAAAGAGACAACAAAAGACAAAGATTTATCCTCGGGAATCAAGCTCCAACTGGGATTTGGAGTTTGAATATCTGTTGGACCAAATCCCGAGGACCAAAAAAATGAAAAAGGACAGAGAGAATGGAAGAAGGATGAAGAAATAGGGTTATATAAAGGCACGCCCCACCAAACAAATAAACCCTAATGATGAAGGATACCTATTTTATTATACTTAAATAACTAGCTAGGCTACATGACTAGCACTTTTTATTTATGTATTCCATCATTATATATATAAATATATTGTCTCTTTCTCTTTGTTTCAGCATGAGCTGAATTGCTGGAAAAGCTTGGATAAAAGGTGGCGCAAAATTGGTACGAACAAAGACATAAGCATTGTGTAGGCAACTGCCACCCGCCATTGATAGAGACCCCCACCCCTAACATAATTAATTCTCTAGCTACTTTTAACTATGTTTTCCTTTTTAGTTATCCATCTACATAAGACTCACTCATCAACACAATTTCTTTCAATTCTTTATGTGGATGTTAAATATAAGTGAAGAAAAAGATAGGAGGGTAAACGGTAACGGCACGGACTAATAAACTTAATTAGATTGTTTAGTGGGTCTACACGTGTCAAGACGTTTAAAGTTGATATACCTCTCATTATAAAAATACTTTTTAAATATTCCTGCTAATACAAAAGTGACTCATACATATATATCTACTAGTCTTGTTGCATCAAAGTGAGAAAAATTAAATTTAATTATGAACTTATGAAAAGATAAATAATTTACAACAAAAATAATTTTAATAAATTATTTATTTATAAAGATCCTATACATAGGAGATTCTATCACTAATTAGAACCTATCGACTGCAAGGTATTTTCTTGAATAAAAGAAGTAAAACAAATAGTGTGAGAAAGATCAAATATCCCTACATGAATCTTTTTATAAAAAATTTAAAAAATGAATTAAAAGTTATCTTTTCTCACTTCTATTAGAGGAAAAGAGCATATGTGAGTCATTTGTATAAAAGCAATGTGTTTAATAAGGGGGAAATGACTAATAATACTCCTAACCTATTGAAAATAGTTTAAAAATACCCTCCTGCCATCTTTTAGTCTAAAAATATTCTTCATCTTTGTTTTGAGTTTATGGATACCCCTACACCCCCCTTTTACCTTTTTGATCTAAAAATACTCTTAACTCTAATATAATTAAATTAAATTCTTTTACTAATTAGGTAATTCCTTTATTTAATCTAAAGATAATTTTTGAATCATTCCAATTCTTAATATTAGCTCATCCCAAAGTATTTGAAATATTGCGGTCTAAATTTCTAAGTCTAAAAACAAAATAAAAATGTATTGTGTAAAAATAAAAAATAAAATTCTAAGTCTTATTATTAAAAATACAATAAAATTCTTATTCTTATTCTTGAAATAATTCAATATAATTATTCTTCATTTTACACAGTAAATATTTTTATTTATTTTACGTTTTACACATTATAATTTTATATTTTAATTGTG
Organism: Solanum virginianum; assembly: GCA_000787875.1. NCBI lineage: Eukaryota > Viridiplantae > Streptophyta > Magnoliopsida > Solanales > Solanaceae > Solanum > Solanum virginianum. The sequence goes on along the minus strand of DF361265.1, from coordinate 9,552 downwards.
TAATGATTTTTGATTTATTTGTACTGATTTTTAATTATATTTAAATCGTTATGTTAAAATTTAATTATATCAATATATAATATTTTTAAATTTTACTTTTTACTTTTCAATACTGCATATGTTAATAATAATAATAATAAAATTATTATTATTTTTTTAATTTTACTTTTTGCTTTTCAATACTGCATATGTTAATAATAATAATAAAATTATTATTTTTTTTTAGTTTTTTTCTTGTTTTTCTCCAATAATCAAAGACTAATAATGAAAAGAAAATTCATGTACTCGCAACAGTAACATTAACCTCAAACTCAATGTACCAAAGTTTTGCCAAAATTTACAAAAACTTTTGTTACCTTCAACTAATTATATCAAATAATTAATTTTTATTATATGTTATTTATTAAAAAGTAAAAAATTAAAGGTAGAAGGTACTTTTAGATTGGAAGGAGGATGTTTTTTGAGTCATTTCCAATAGATTAGGGGTATTCTTCGTCCTTTTCTATTTATAAGAGGGGGTATATCAATATCTAAATGACAAGTTAAACAATATCTCATGCCCTTTTCTTAAAACAATATACAGTAGTTAAAATAATTGAATTTAAAATCTGTTAGGCCATTCAAATAATATTTATAGATTAATTTTAATTAAAAATGTAAGATTGTAATCTTAAAATAATATGTTAAGCTCGACAACTTGTAAAGATGATATGATGGAGTAAAACCTTTTCTACACAAACAATGTACGTGACTTAATTGACACTTTACACATTCATTTCGCTTATAATTGAGGTGAATTTTTATGATACACGGATTAAAAGTTTTAAGTTGATAATATAATTTTTTTTTTACAATACCATAGTTTAAAATGTCATATTTTTATCAGGTTACAAATTAATATCTCTATTAAAAATTTAAATGCACTTACATTATAAATTCAGAATACGTTTCAAATTGGCAATACATAAAACTTAAAATATTAATTAGTGACCTAATAACAATGAGAAATCACTCACTAAACTACACTATCAATGTAAAAGAAAAAAGGGTTTTACATTTTCATTTTATATAACTGAAATCGACAATGAATATGCAATATAATCTTTAATTTATGATGGTGGCGCAATGGAACAGTGTCCACAAAGGAATTTATTGATTTTGGTCGTTTGCTTGTCTTAAAGGGGTAAAGAATTGCTCAAACAATGGCCAACAATAATATCTTTCCACTGCGATATGGCCTTTTTCAACTTTTATGTCTAATGGTACAATTTTATGTGAATTATTTCTTATCTTCACTAATTAATCTAAATCAACATAATGTCCTCCTAGCAGCAGGTAAGGTGCTTCAGGTATCCATGCTTAGCAGGAGTATATTTGGTACTAGAGAAAATTAAAGGTTACAAATTCATGCTACTTGAAGTTAGGCTAAAGAGAGTATAATCTTTGGAAGAAGTAAAAGGAGAAAGAAAAAGAATAGTAGAGTTAGAGATATATATGGTTGTGTTCCAACATGATTGAAGAGGAGCAGCCAGCGTAACCGTGACCAACACGTTTCCAGCACCATCACCCACTCGCATCATTATACAGGGCCTACTAATAATTCTACACTTATTATGGCTGACCTAAAATTCATTCATTTTTGTAAATTAAGAAAAAACGATTAAAAATATCCTAAAATTATTTTAAGTAGAATAGAAATATCCCCTCCGTTATATTTTGGTTTAAAAATACTCTTTCGTTATATTTTTGACTCAAAATACTCCTCCATTATAATTTTGGCTCAAAAATACCTCCGTTAAATGTTTGACTCGAAAATACCCCTCGTCCTAATAGAATGAAAAAGGGCTAAAAATACCCCTTAAAAATTGAAAATAGAGCAAAAATATCCTTCGTTGGTTTTCGATTAAAAAATACCCCTCCAATAAAATTTTAAAGTTATTGTTTAAAATATCCTTCTTCCATCAAAATTTCAACCCCAACCTATCTTCAAATAAATTTTTTTTAGATTTTGAGTAGTCCAGATTCTTATTATATGAAAAAGAAAAATATATTTATAGTTGCAGCTGAATTATTTCTTAAAAATGATAATTTATATTTATTGTGTTACATTGCTAACATGAGCTCATCAAATTTTATAAAACTTCATAGGTATGGAAAATTTGAAGAATTGGATCCTACTGAACTCAAGAAATTGATTAAGAAAGAGGCAACAATTATAACGAGGATGAATAAATGTTATCATCGAAAGATTGACTTTTTGAGACGTTTGCAAGTGAAATAACAGTCTTTTTTGACATGAAAAGACTAATCTTGTACCTAATATTCGAGGAAAAAACCTCTTGGGTCCCTAAATGGGGCTTCACGTGGACTAATCATGTAGCACTTTTTGTTCACATAACATGTATGATGTTATTTCATTATGTATTTTTTTGGTCAAATTTTAAGGGAGGAGTATTTTTGAACCAAAATTTAACCAAGGGGTATTTTTACTTTATTTCTAATAGTTCAGGGATATTTTTAATCTTTTTTTTTATTTTGGTTAGAGACAAGGGTATTTTTTAGCCAAAAATTTAATTGAGAGATATTTTTGAGCCAAAATATAATGGAGGAGTATTTCTACTCCATTTGAAATAGTTCAGGAGTGTTCTTTTAATCCATTTCCCTTCAACTTAAGTTATTAATATATGAAATATATTATAATTATAAAATTCAGAATTTAATTTTACCTTCGCTTCTGCAGTGATGCAACCTTGTCAAATGGTAGACTATTGGTCAGTCAGTATAAGAAATTAAAGTGTAAACTCAACCTAACTACACTAACTTTTAATTATTGATATAATCATTCTACATAATTAATGTAATTAATTTAGAAAAATGACTAAAATCATAATTTTGGGCCTAAAAATCTCATTTTAACTCCAAATTCAGTTTTGTAATTTTCTGTAGTTCAGTTTCGATAATTGAATCAACGGATCCTTGACACGACCTCTCCAACTAGATATATAACTAAATATCAAAGGAAAATGATTCCGACGAATACATGGTCCATGTAAGACGTCCATGGGTTTTGGTTTGAACTTATCAGCGAATGTGTATCGTAGGACAAACATGAATCATGATTACTTGACATTACATCGCATTATTTATATTTCATAGCATGTACTCCATTTCACACCATTCTTTTCCTAAGTTTGTTATATGTATTATGTGTGATGAGGTGAATGCTTTGAACCTTGTATATTGCTTAGATTGTACCATTGAACATCGTGATATATAAGTTGATAACGAGATTTACGTTGTAGAACGAAAAATAATATACACATCTTATTTAATTTTAAAACGTATTTTTCGAAGGCTATTCGTTCACAAATTTCCCGTGCAAAAATACATGTACACTTTCCAACGATTCCTCTCTTTGATATACAGGATATGTCATAAGTTGAGTTATTACTTATTACTATTAGACAAATACAAAATTTACTATTAGAAAATATAAAATTAACTATGAATTTGTCGGTGATTTGTAGCTAATTCGAGGCTAAATAGCTCTTAGCAGCTCATCGAATTTTCATATAATCCATAGCTAATCTATAATTAAATGGGATTAAGATGAAATTTTTGTTATTAAGCTATAAAATTTTGTTCATCGCTAATTTTTTTATTTTCTTTTAGTGATTCTCCGATGACTATTGATAGGTTTCTGTAGATAAAATGCTTGGTAATTCAATTTATTTATGCAAGGGGATAAAGAGTTCATTAACAATTTATCTCTAAGAAAGTCATCCATTTAATGATAAATATTTTTGAAATTTCTTAATTTTATCGTAAAAAATTAAAAAGACATTAAGTTATTATCATTTTACTTATAGAATTAGTACTCTCTATTTCTTGTAAACTCCATTAATGGAGATTGTAATCAAGCTAAAAACAGTAAGAAAGGAGTAGAGAGCAGAATAGAGAAGAAGAAGATTCTAGACCGAAAGTAGTTACATTGCGTGTTATTCCAAATAATGAACCAAGCACCACTATTTACACATGTGCAATCCATAACTAACTTGTGCTACCTCACCACTCTCTAACTAACTCATCATTAGCTTGCTAATCACACCATATACCTTGTAACTATCTCAACTAGTCAACACCCATCCCCCCCTCAAGCTTATGGTTGAAACACATTCGTCATTCCAAGCTTACTGAGTAGTGAGTTGTGTTGCACTCTTCCTAGACCCTTGGTTAGTAGATCAGCTAGCTATTTCTTGGTACTGACATGCTCAGTCTTTAACACATCCTGGCAAATTCTTTCTAATAAAGTGACAATCAATGTCAATCTGCTTAGTTCTTTCATGAAAGATTGATTGGTTGCTATTTGAATGACAACCTTACTATCACAGATCATGTTAACAGGTAGATCAACTTTGACTCCCAATTCCTTGAGGAGTCCTATTACCCATGCTATCTCAGCAACACATGTAGCCATACTTTTGAACTCAACTGAACTTCTTGAATCTGTCTCTTGTTTCTTAGATTTCCAGGATATAAGCCCTTCTCCAAACTTCACTAAATATCTTGTTATGGACCTTCTAGTCTCCAGACATGCTCCTTAATCAGAATCACAATAGCCTGTAAGTTGAGAAGTATATTTTGCTGGCATGAACAATCCCAAACCATGAGCTTCTTTGATATACCTGACCACTCTTAAAGCTGCTTCCATTTATGACTTCATAGGACAATGCATAAACTGACTTAATACTTGCACAAAAAAAGCTAGATCAGGTCTTGTCATAGTGAGATACAAGAGTCTGCCTACTAGTCTTTGATAGCTTGTGGGATCTGATAGAACAATATCATTTTCTTCTCATGAACCAAAAATATACTTATTATATTTGATTGATGTGAGCTTTTGATACAATTCAAGTAGTGTGCTAGCAGGCTTTGCTCCCCCTAGACCAGATTCTGAAATCAATTATAGTGCATATTTCCTTTGTAACATTAAGATCCTTTGCTATTCCTTGAGAATTCAATGCCCAGAAAGAATTTTAGCTCCCCTAAGTCTTTCATTTTGAACTTCATCTTTCTCCTGTCTTGTGTCTTGTAAAGTCCTTTGGTTAGGAGAGGATAAATATGCATAGGTAATATGGTTGTTCAAGGGATAGGTGCAGGTACTAGTGGAGGGTTTGGTTACATAGTCTTGCAACTATAGAGGTGGTTTACTATGCCTACTAGATCTTCTAGGAGGTATAGAAACATGAGGTTCAAGTGAGTTTGGTTCAAGTGGTGGAACTGATGATGTTGTAGTATTATTAGAAATAAGAGCTGAAGTTGGAGATGTTACAGGTGGATTAGTTGTAGGAACTGAAGATGATTCATAAGGTAATTGTGATAAGAAAGGATAGGAAGATAGCTGACTTAACTCAAGGATAGGTAATAAAGGATTAGGAGCTGTTTGCATGGTTTTAAATGGAAATATATGTTCCTGGAATACCATATGTCTACTTACCAAGAAGGATTTGGCATGAATGTCATAAAGTATATATCTCTTTTGTGTGGAAGCATAGCCCATGAATATTGTAGGAATAGCTTTAGGTGTAAACTAGTCTAGTACCTTAGGACATGATGCATAGCACAAGCACCCAAAGATTCTAATATAAGACAGGGAAGGAAGATGTATATAAACTTTCTCATAGGAAGATTTAAAAGAAAGAACTCTGCATGGTAGTTTGTTTATAATATGGACTGCAAAATAAACAAATTCACCCCAAAACTTAAAGTGGAATTGAGCCTTGAAACCTGATAGATCTTGCCATATCTAGGATGGTTCTGTGTTTCTTTTCAGCAACACCATTTTATTGAGTAGTATGTATATATAAGTTTCTCATTGGTGGATTTGCAGCATGATCTTGGTATGGTAGTCTGTTCATAATATGGACTGCAACTCATGCATATTCACGTCCATTACTTAGTTGTCATTGAGCCTTGACTTTAGTGTGGAATACGTTCTGAACTTGATTGAGGGACCTTTTTTGTACTTCTAAGGTGTCAGCTTTTGAAGCTACTAACATTATTCAAGTATATCTACTGAAATCCTCAACTACAGTAACCAAGTATCTTTTCCCATTATGAGTAGGTATTCTGTAGGGACCTCAGATGTCACAATGCAATAGGTCAACTCATGCTTTTGATTTATGAGTATTAACAGGAAGAGTCAACTTGGAGTGATTTTGCTAGTGGAGAAACAGTAGTGCAATGTGTGTGATCTTGTCTTCTTAAGTGACTGAGGCACTCATGCTTCTTTATTATATCTACAGGAGCATGTCCTAGTCTTTTATGCCAAGTATCAGTAGGACTAGTCCTAGAACCAGAAGTAAGACTAGTAGGATTGACATGTTGATTACTACATACATTGACCAGCTGTTTTGGAGCTTGAGTTGGCTCTTCTCTTGGTATGTAGAGTCCATGTTCTTCCTTGCCGATCCTCTTCACTTGATTAGTCTATAGATCTTAGAAGAATATAGAAGTCGGGGAAGAATCCAACCATATATTTTGTTTCCTTAGTGATTTTTGATATTGATAACAAGTTGGCCTTGAAATCAGGTGAATGTAACACATTTGAGATAGTGTGATTTGCCATAACGCTAGTGCTGCCAATTTGTGATACTCCGATCAGATTTTCTATTTGGCAGTTGTACCTGATTGCTCCTATACTCAGACACCTTCTCAGTTCTATTTCGTGAGTCAAGTCTAGAAATGATGTGATGTGTAGCTCCACTGTCTACAATCCATTTCTTATCACCATACATGCACAAGAGAGCTCTAGAGTAACTACCTATATCAGCTGCTGCTAAGTTTGCTGAGGAGTCTGTCTTGTTCTTCACTTCTCCACTTGCTTTGGACAAGAGGTGTAAGATTTGCTGATACTGCTCCTTAGTAAAGAAAGCTCCAGGATAAGGATTAGATTGACACATTGATTTTTCCTTTATAGTTGTTGCCCTATATCTCTTGCTTGGTGTTTTGGTTGAACTCAGCTTGATGTGTACACATTCCTGAAACCAACAACCTTTCTTTTGGATTTTAAAGTCTGGAGGATAACCAACTATCTTGTAGCACTGCTCCTTTGAATGGCCCTTGCATCCATAATGCTCATATTGTAAGTGCGATTTTCTGACTTTGTTACCTTCTCCTGAAGTTCCTGCACTACCACCATAGGTTCCACTAGATCCATTACCTGAATTCCATCTATATGAACTTGTTCCATGATTATAGTTAGAACTTTTGTGGCTATACATGACCATTCCTTCTACAGACTCTGATTTTGAGCTGGATGCTAACTTTCTTTGACTCTCTTGATCAATAAGTAATGCATATGCCTTATTCAATGAGGGGATATGACTCATCATCAAAATTTGACTCCTAGGTTGTGAGTAGGACTTATTCAACCCCATTAGGAACTGTAACAGCCTTTGGTTCTCATAGTGCTCACTAAATTTCTTTGATTCAGGGCAAAGGAAACTAGGACAAGGCATGAGAGCATCATACTCATCCCAGAGTTCTCTCAGTCTGGAACAATACTCAGCCATAGCCATTGTTCCTTGCACACAAGTGTGAATCTCTCTGTGCAGGTGAAATACTCTGGAACCATTAATATTATCGAACCTATCTTTCAGATTCAGCCATACTTTTCGAGCATCAGATGCTTACACAATAGAACTGAGTAAACCTGGTCTTACAGCATTCATGATCCAGGATAGCACCACAGCATTGCATTTTTTTTGACTAAGCAATTCAGGTTCAAACTTAGATTTCAGAAATCTTCCATCAATAGATACTAATTTTCTCTGACCTTCACGTCCAATTCTAAAGGATCTACTCCAAAATGCATAGCTCTCTGATCCAGTTAACTGCTCTGAAATTAATGAGCTACTTGGAGTATCTGTAGGTTGAAGTAAAAATGGATTGTTGTGATCTATTACAGGAAATGTGGTTGTGCGAGGTAAACCTCTAGTTATGTCCATATTCTTGATCTCTTACTTCCACATTGGTATCTTTCATCTGAAAATAGGTTCTGAATCTGCTTCTGCTTCTACTTCCACTTTTAACTACCTTTCTTAGAAGCTAACTATCAGCTAATTTTGGAAGCTGATTAGCAGCAGTGAGTGAGGCCTATGATTATAGGCTCTGTTACTATCTAAACTTTATTAATAATGATTATAGTCAAGCTAAAAATAGTAAGAAAGGAGTAAAGAGCAAAATAGAGAAGAAGAAGAAGATTCTAGATTGAAAGTAGTTACATTGTGTGTTATTCCAAATAGTGAATCAAGCACCACTATTTATACATGTGCAATCCATTACTAAATTATGCCACCTCATCACTCTTTAACTAACTCATCATTAGCTCTAACTAACTCATCATTAGCTTGCTAATCACACTATATAGCTTGTAACTATCTCAACTAGTCAACATCTTAGAGCCCGTACATTTGAGTTTTAGTATCATGGTTAACAATTGAGGTCATTAGTGTCATTTTCGGGGTGATCGACACGTAAGTGCACTTTTGAGGAATTTGAAATTTTAATTGGAATCCTTGTAAAGGTTTGTGAAAATGAGCTTATGGACATTTGATATGTACAAGTGTACACT
>DF361266.1:35409-49733 GCA_000787875.1 Solanum virginianum | reverse complement strand
CAATACCACCATTATCGACCTCTTCACAACCTAACCCCCAGTCTAGCCAACTAATGAACCTCTCTAGCCACCTTTTTTCCACCATCATCAACATATGCTAGGATACCCATAGACACCTTACTCAAAGCATCAACCATAATATTAGCCTTTCCTGAATGATAATGTACACTCATATCATAATCCTTAGGAAGCTCTAACCACCTTCATTGCCTCAAGTTGAGATCTCTTTGGGTGAACACATATTGGAGATTCTTTTGATCGATGAACACATCAATATGCACCCCCATACAAGTAATGATGCCAAATTTTCAAAGCAAATACCATGGTGACCAATTTAAGATCTTGAGTAGGGTAATTCTTTTCGTGCACCTTAAGTTGTCTAGAGGCATAAGCTATCACCTAACCATTTTGCATCAAAACATAACCTAAACCAATTCTTGAGACATCACAATACAGATAAACTATTCCAACCCTTTCGGTGGAGAAAAGATAAGAGCGAAGACAAGTTTATCTTTAAAAGTTTGGATCCTCAGGGTATGATACCAAGTCTATGGCTTGTAAAATCTTGTAAGGCTCGTCTGCGTGTTTGTAGACTTAACTTCAGAAAAATCACCCTTTACTGGAATTGTATATGAGACCATATCTACGGCCTGTAAAAGGTCTTAAGAACCCTCTACTTCAGCAAATTCTGCACACTTAGCCCAAAAATTTTGCTAACCCAATAATCATAAAAACCAAATATAAAATCACATCAAACTACTAACATTGCATTGAGAACACATAAAATTCCAAGTTTTAAGCATCAAAAGTGTTGTATTTTGATAGCACATCAGCACCCTCAACTTAAAATTATTGCTTGTCCTCAAGCGATGGACTCAATCTACATAAGCAGCACAGTGACAGAAAGACCTCAATCTAATGGCATACATAACATCATACTCAAGCATAGACACCCACATAACTTTTAAAACACCTTAGATAACTGTCCAACCAACCAATACAGATCAACATATGTGATGATGCAACTATGACAAGCAAGGTAATTATCAACAAGCCACAATCACTGAGTTAGTCTAATGTCAACAGTGCAATGGAATTGCCTTCACAAAAAGAAGTACCATATCTCTCTCATAATGATATTTCAGATTCAATGCTTGGGACTATGCAAAATCACTCACTCTCTTAAGAGATATTCAAAAACCATGCTCAATACCATATGGTTGCCTCTATACTCATGATTATGACCTTTGACTACTTGGACTAGGATCACTTTAGGACCTTACCGGCTTGTAGCGTAGGCTCAGGGTGCTTTGGTAAGATGTTTTGGGAACATAGTGACTAAAGGCCCTCCTTGACACTGCATTTTTCTACACATTTTCCCTACCAACACTGGTAACTTTCATCTCATTCTCCCTTCCTCCTACTTTAAGCTTTTCTGGGTGCCTTGTTCTCATTTTTTTTAGCTTTTTGCCTTATATTTTCACATCATTTTACTTTTTAGCTAATTGCTTAGGCATCACTCATTTTTGTTGCACCCAATACACATTTTTCCCCTTCTTTTCTATGTTTCACTAGTTTTTACCCCTCATTTTGTGTTTACCCTTACACCAGTCACCCTTAACTTATGCTTTTGGTATGAGTCGAGTGCACAATTTCCAACCTAGGAACCATGACCACTTTTGACAGCTATCCGTAACATAGGCTTTTTGCCTCAATTAAGGTGTACAATATTCAATGAAGGACCAGGGCCAATTTTAGGATTTTATATCTACTATGGCTAGGTAACTTAGGTTTTAGATAAAGAAAAGGGTACACGTAAAGCTCAAACATTAGGATCAAGTGGTATTTCACATATTTAGTTGGTCATCATGGCAAAGTCGACTATTATGAACAGCGGCCTAAGAGTTTTTCTTAACCAGCTAACCTATAGTCTAAGTCAGAGTAACAGGACAAGTTTTGCATTATAGCACAATATGTGAATTTAGCAAAGTAAGCATACATTCACATGGCACTGGTTACACTAGCAACACAGACTTTCAGATCATGCTTTTTATCTCAATGTTATTCTCACCTATAAGAACAATCACTGTTAATACAATCAAACATATATGGTTTCTATCAAGATTTACTAACAAAATTTTGGTGGGTACCATTTTTGAAATGACCCCAAAAATTGCCCGAAAATGTGCCTTAGAAGTCCCTAAATCATAAAATTGATATATCTCAAAATTTGTGCATGATATCAAAAATCCAAATTTATATTCTTAATCACGGGGCAAAATTGAGTGGGGATTGGGTCTAATACTGATTTTAGAGCAACCATAGAAAATTTGATTTTACTAAGTTTGCGTAAAATAGAGGCAATCCGCGATGGTACCGCGATGCACAACCATCATGGACCAGTGTAAAATTTGTCTTCACGATAGGTCTACATTGCAAACTAGATGCGGATTTGTGTATTTTGTTGCCAGTGATTTTTGTATCAGTCCAAGGCTTTTGGGGTCTTGGGCCTAAGTCTTCCTATGCATGAAAATACCTATACTAACACATATTTCACCTTTATATCATACAAGACATTCCCAAATACTCTCTCAAACACTCAGACAAATATTTTACCCTGAATTTCAAGTTCGAAAACTCATCCGGATCTTAAAGATTTCACTTAAGCTTCAAGTCTCCATTTCCAATCTTCATCAAGGATTTTCCAAAGTGAAGCTATGTGGGTTTCAACCATTGGATCCTTTCACCAATAGTTCCTAAGTTTCCTTTCTACCTAACTCTCATGTTTTTAAGTTGATTTACTTATAGATCTTACTTATTATGAATTTGACTATGAACGATGTTGGGATTTCGTTAAAGTTTGACTGTTTAAGCATGTTTTGAGTTATGAATCTTGGATCTATCTTGAGATTTGTTGAAGGGTTTTGATGTATGTTGCATGATGGTATTACCAAGTATTGATGGGTTATTTTATGTTGGATTTTAGTGCATGATTTCACTCTTGAATTGCATAGTTTTATACTAGCATTACACACCCGCCAAGTGTTTGATAAAATCTTGAGTTGTTGAAGGTCTAAAGCATGAATTATAATTTGAATGACTTTATGATGATGAAAAGAATATTTATATATGCCATTTACCTCTTTAGGGTTGTAAGTTAACCAAGCCTCGCTCGGGGGGTTGTAGGCCCGGGTGACCACATTGAGGGGTTGGTACCTCATTTGCCTCACTCGGGAGGTAGTAGGACTGTGTAACCATATTGAGGGGTTGGTACCTTGATTGCCCTGCTCTAGAGGTAGTAGGCCCGTGCTACTATTATTATGGGGTATGTACCTCAGTAACCATATTGAGGTGTTTGTACCTCGATTTCCTTGCTTGGGGGTTAGTTGGACCATACTACCATGTTGGGGGGGTATGTTTCTCAATAACCACGTTGAGGGGTTTGTACCTCAATCGGCTCTCCAAGGAGGTGGTAAGCCTTGGATATTCTATATTGATAGTTTATTCTTACACATGTATTATGTTCTATGTAAGCATGATTTACTTTAAGCGTAATTCATGCATGCCATATTGCTATATGCTTATTTGCTGCCTTTGTTTATGCATTTTGATTATGTTGCTTCTCTCTTGTTGCATTGCATCTTACATACTTAGTACATTCAAATATACTAATGCATACTTTATGCCTACATAATGTTACAATATAGGAACCAGAGCCCCGCTTGATCATCCTCCTTCTCCATATGGCTAATATGATCTCTCTCAAGCTAGTTAGTGAGTCCTCAACTCCAAGGATAATGTCTTTTTCTCTTATGTTATGCTGAGACTTTCTCTCCTTTATTTGTAATGCTTATCTTGGCCTCCGCTAAGTTTTATGTGTAGAGGTGTTATTGGACAAGTTATGTAATGATGCTGTGAGATTGACTCTCTCTTGTCTTTCTAATGTTTTATGATGTGGAAAAGTTCCCTTAGTCCCTTATATTTACTTTATACTCTTGTTGTTCTTTTATTACTTTCGTGACCAATAATGTGTAATGATATATTAAGAGGCTTGCTGGGGTCCCTTTAGGTTCCCCATACGCCTTGTCACATCTAGACCCTAGGCTTTGGTCATGCCAAACTTGGTATCATAGCACTAGGTTGTTAATGGTCCTTGATATCCAACACACCACATTGATTAGAGTCTATTCATGGATGTGTTATACACCACAACTATTAGTAACAGTCTATGTGACGTTTTAGAAATTGCTTCCCTTCTTTTTGATCTATGTCGTGCTGTAGAAGTTAAGGTAAGTTTTCCCCGTAACGATTATTCTTTACTATGCTAGATCATGCCTAACACAAGAGGAGAATAGCCCACACACCCGAGGAATAATCGGCTCATGGTGAGCTCTGGGATGGTCTTACTTTGCTAACTTAAGTTGTGGCTAACCAAGCCAACAAAGGGTCTTAAGCCCCTCGTGCTCCTACTCTGGCATCTTTGGTGAGGGACTTTATGAGGATGAAGCCACCGGAGTTCAATGGGTCTAATGTGGATGAGAACCCTCAAGAATTTATTGATGAGGTAAAATGTGTTGTCTATCATGGGTGTGAGATCGGAAAAGAAGGTGGAGTTAGCGGCTTACCAACTCAAGAGGGTGGCCCAAATATGGTACACTCAATGGAAAGAAGATATAGGGAAGAATAATGTGCTTCTATGGGAGGAGTTTAAGGCAACTTTCCTCAATCGGTTCTTTCCTCTTAAGCTTAGGAGGCAAAAATGGTGGAGTTCATGAATTTGAAGCCAGGATCAATGAGTGAGAGGGAGTATGCCCTCAAGTTCAAGTAACTCTTTAAATATGCTCCACATTTGGTTGCCGACCCAATGTCTAGAATGAACAAGTTCGTGATGAGTGTATTCAACTTGGTGAGTGAGGAGTCTCGATCTGCTATGTTGATTAGTGACATGGACTTGTCCTACTTGATGACTTATTCTGACCAAATGGAGGAGGAAAGGTTGTGGAAGAGAAGTGATCATGAGGCCAAGAGGGCCCATTTTGAGGGTAAGTTCCAAAGTCGTAAAGGTGGCCAGTTTCATCAAGGCCAAGGGTCTTCTCATGCTTTTAATAGGAGGTTTGCTAATGACATCCCAAGGATCCAAGGTGATGGTGGTGTGGGTACTAATGATGTGTGTCCAAGATGTGGTAGGGGTCATAGTGGCCTATGCTTGAGGAATACTAATACTTGTTGTGGTTGTAGGGTGGTGGGGAATAAGGTGATAGATTGCCCTTGAAATCGCAACAAGGATGAGGATGTTCATCCTCAAGGCTGGGGTGCTAATGCAGTTCCTTTGAGTAGGTGAGGCCAATAAGGTGGTGCCCCAAGGCATAATTGGTTTTATGTTATTCAAGGCAGGCAAGGGATTGATGAGGTTCCCAATATCATCACAGGTATGTTAAAAGTCTTTGATTTTGATATATATGCATTGGTAGACCCGGTTACCACTCTTTCTTTTGTTACTCCTCTTATTGTGAAAAAGTTTTATGTTGGGCCCAGATTGTTGTGTGATTCTTATGAGGTGTCTACCCCTATTAGTGCATCTATTGTTGCTAGAAAAGTGTATAGAGATTTTCCCATTGGTATCTTGCTTAATTATTTCCTTGTGATCTTGTTGAGTTGGATATGGTTGATTTTGATGTTATTTTTGGGATGGATTGGTTGCATGCATATTATGCATCTATTGATTGTAGAACCCATAGGGTCAAATTCTAATTCCTAAATTAACTGATCATTTAATGGGAGAGTCATGATGTGGTGGTCAGGCGTAAGATTATCTCTTGCATTAAAGCCCAAAAGTTGATCTCTAAGGGGTGTCTTTATCATCTTGTGAGGGTTATAGATGTGGAGCCTAAAGTCCTTCCTATAGAGTCAGTTCTGGTTGTAAATGAGTTCCTCGATGTCTTTCCAAATGACCTTCCCCGTGTTCCTCCCCAAAGGGAAAAATATTTTGGTATAGACCTCCTTCTCGGTACCCAACACAAATATTTCTATTCTCCCTTATCGTATGGCCCCGGGGGAGTTAAAGGAGTTGAAGGAGCAATTGAGGGACTTGTTGGAGAAGGATTTTATTAGGCCTAGCCAATCACCTTAGGGTGAATCAGTGTTGTTTGTGAAGAAAAATGGATGAGTCCCTTAGAATGTATATTGACTACCTGCAACTTAATATGGTTACTATCAAGAATAAGTACCCTCTCCCAAGAATTAATGATTTATTTGACCAACTTCAAGGGGCTATTCACTTCTCTAAGATTGATTTTCAGTTTGGATATCATTAAGTGAAGGTGAGGGAGTGTGACATTCCTAAGACGACCTTTCGAAGTAGGTATGTGCATTATGAATTTGTAGTTATGTCTTTTGGGTTGACCAATGCACTAGTTCTTTTCATGGATCTTACGAATAGGGTCTTTAAACCCTACCTTGATTTGTTTGTGGTGGTTTTCATTGATGATATTTTGATATATTCTCATAGTGAGAAGGTGCATGTGGCTCATTTGAGGATAGTGCTACAAAGATTGAGGGAAGAGAAGTTGTATGCTAAGTATGAGAAGTGTGAATTTTTGTTGAAAGTGGTTGCGTTTCTTGGTCATGTGGTGTCGGGGATGGTATTAAGGTGGATCCTAAAAAGACGGATGTGATTAGAAATTGGCCTAGACCATTGACCCCATCAAACATTAGAAGCTTCTTGGGCTTAGCGTGTTACTACCAATGGTTTGTGAATGGGTTCTCTTCTATTGCTTTTCCCATGACTAAGTTGACTCAAAAGAAGGATAAGTTTGTATGGACTGATGAGTGTGAAAAGAGTTTCCAAACCTTGAAGGATAAGCTTGTGTTTGATCCTATCTTCTCTTTACCGGAAGGGTCAGAAGGGTTTGTTGTATATTATGATGCCTCCCGCATTGGTTTGGGTTGTGTTTTGATCCAAAATGGTAAGCTGATAGCCTCTCGAGAGGTATTAGGCCCGAGTAACCATATTGAGCAGTTAGTACCTCGATTACCTCACTTAGGAGGTAGTAGGACTGTGCTACCATGTTGGGGGTATGTACCTCAATAACCATGTTGAGGTGTTTGTACCTCACTCATCTCTACAAGGAGGTGGTAGGCCTTGAATATTCTATATTTATGGTTACCTCTTACATATGTATTATGTTCTATGTAAGCATGATATACTATAACGCATACTATATGCCTACATAATGTTACCATGCAGGAACCGAAGCCCCCATTGATCATCCTCTTCCTCCACATGCCTAGTACCATCTCTCTCAAGCTAGTTGGTGAGTCCTTAATTCCATGATGTCTTTTGCTCTTATGTTATGTTAAGACTCTCTTTCCTTTATTTGTATGTATTGACTATGAGGGTGAGCCCGGTTGCTTGTCTTGGCCCCCGCTAAGTTCTATATGTAGAGGTGTTGTTGGACAAGTTCTGTAACGATGCTATGAGATTGAATCTCTCTTGACTCTTTAATGTTTTATGATATGGAAAAGTTTCTTTGGTCCCTTATCCTTGCTTTATACTCTTGTTGTTGTTTTATTACTTTCATAATCAATGACGTGTAATTATATGTTAAGAGGCTTGCTTGGGGATCTTTTGGGTTCCCCATGCACCGTGTCACGTCTAGACCTAGGCTTGGGTCGTGACAACTTTTCACAGAAAAAGACAAAAACACATATATGCCATAGATATTAGTACTATATGCTACCAATGCTACCTACACATCCTAAATATGCCGATTCAATAGAAATTAAATATCCATGGGGAAAAAGAACACATGCAAGAAAACTCCTAAGATTCAAAATTTAGTATATTTATAGGCCAAGGCTACTCAAACTTCATTGAAGAGCTTCACGACATGCTCTCGAGCCTGCCTCTCTCAAGCTCTTGAGCCTGCCTTAACTTCTCATCCTGAGATGACTCATGACATGTTCTAGCTCCTTCTCTTTTATCAACGGTAAATGGAACCTCACTGTATCTAGATCATCATTAGGGTAGGGACTCTTTTCTTGAGAAGGATATGAAGGCTTTTCAAAAGCAAACAAGTCCATCACTGGTACTAAGGGTGCAGTCTATCTCTGTCTATAGTGCTGTCATATCTGCTGGTGGTGCTGTGTTTAGGCTCTGCTAGACCTATAACTCAAAAGCATCGATGCAGGCATCTACGGTTATAAGTTGGTCCTGAATAGTAGCAATTGTGAATTCCTGCGTATGTCCCTCGAACTCTGTAATAGCCTGGCGGATGCAGGGCCTGACATGCTGAAGTACCTAAGTCAACTGGGACTCAGTCTGGGCTAGTCACTGCGCCGTGGCCTGAATGGATGCCAATGCCACATAGACCATGTCGACGGGTACTGTCTTTGTAAGGATGGCCGGTGGGATAGGAATAGTGGTAGTGGACACCTTTTCCATGACTGTCTCAGTCTGTAGGGGCCTCTCCTCGATAGTAGTCATAGTAGCAATGGTGGGTGGAGTCTCAGAAGGTGGCTCTATCACAAACATCTCAAGTATTCAAGGTGGCTAGTATGGTGCTCGTCGAAGTTCCACTTAATTATCCTCAGCCTTGATCAAGCTAGCATCTAGAGTATGCTGGAGCTCAATCAATGAGTCTAAGTGATGTAGACTCTACACCCCTGACTCTAAACAGAGTTTGTAGATCAAACAAGGAAAGAGGATGGAGGTAGATCTCTTCAAGGCTGCCTCATGAATCTACTCTGCGATGAGGCTGGCCTAATCAATCATATTGCAGCTAAGGCGCTAAAAACTAAATTGGCACGGTCCAGCATCAAGGTGTTATCTACAAGCATCGATCAGATTGTGACCTCACAACGACCCACCAAAATATGGTGGGAAAGCTAAGGAAGGACTTCACAATAGCCTTAGAAAAAATGGCTACCCATATAGCATCCGGGCCCTGCTCAGCAATCTGCACTGCCACCCATCTCATCAAGCCAACTCTGTGACTTTGGTCCCTCATCAAGGTGATGTACTATCAAAATACAGCACATTTGGTGCCTAAAACAAGGTAAATGTTCTTAATGCTACTTTTTATGGTTTTTATGTTGTTATTGTAGAAAAGATAGGTTGGCATGATTTTGGGAGAAAATTGTAGATTTTGCTGAAGTGCACGACATACGAGCCATCCTATGAGTCGTAGCTCAAGCAAGGAGTCATAAGGTGCTCTTGTAGCAAAAAATAGCAAACTATAAGACATAGGAATCATCCAACGAGTCGTTGCTCCAGCTACGAGTCGTAGGGTGATCTCATAGTAAGAAATAGTGAGTTAAAATAAGAAATCTTCTAAGTGGAGGTTAGCCATACAAGGCCACTCTATGAGTCGTAAGTCTTGCTACGACTCATATAGGGGGGTTCATAGGAATGAATAGAGAGTTAAAAGTTTGAACAAAGAATTGAAGGCTTAGACTAGGAGAGGAGCATACGAGTCGTATCCCAAGCAATGACTCGTACCAGTGGATCATAACAGTTAAGTTCAAAATGCTAAGTGCTTGATACGAGACCCCATTTACGACTCGTAGGTCATCCTAGAAGTCATACCTGCACGACGTACCTACTGCCAACTA
Source organism: Solanum virginianum (assembly GCA_000787875.1). Taxonomy (NCBI): domain Eukaryota; kingdom Viridiplantae; phylum Streptophyta; class Magnoliopsida; order Solanales; family Solanaceae; genus Solanum; species Solanum virginianum. The sequence goes on along the minus strand of DF361266.1, from coordinate 40,121 downwards.
TCTTTTTCTATTTACTTTTTAGGGTTAAATTGTAAATACTATAAATACCTTATGATAGGGTTTTCTTGAGGGAGCTGATACAGTGAATATTGTAGGGAACACTTTGAATATTCTCTCTTGAATATTCCTAGGGTTTTTTCAGGGTTTAGTGTAGATTCTCCTTTTTAATTTGAAGACTCACTTTTGGGGATTGCAAAAACACACATTGTACTCATTCTCCATTAATCCGAGCTTATGGATTGCAATTTGTGGTGTTCTTGCTCTTAATTGTTTTGGGTAAACTCTCAACTATATCTACTTTTTGCATCGTTGTTGATTTTTCCTTAGCCATGAGTAGCTAAGCACCCATAACATGGGGATGTGGGAACCATGAGTAGTTAATTTCAAATAACCTAGACTTTGTGCATTTCTTTGATTGGGTTTTTGCATGTATTTTTTATTTCCCTTTATCTTGATTGTTGTTTGGTGGTGGCTAACACCAAACCCCACCTACTATTAAGATCTCGACCAAGGTAGTGACGAATAGGAAAAGGAAAGTAAATGATAGGATTAGATTGATATGTTCTTGTCTAATCAACCAAACCTGACCAAGGGGAGGTTGATTGTGACACTGGGTAACAGTTAGCTAGCACACCATGGTTATTGACCACGCGCCATGGTGAAATTTGACCTTCACCTTCACCTTCATAAGAGGACTAGAAGAACCTAAGTTACCATTTTGCATGCGAATTCGTAATTAGAGTTGAGTTGTCTAGGGTAATTGAGTTGACAAATCATGGGGAATACAATTCCTATGTTGTCCCTAAATATGAGTGTCTTCTTGCATCATTAGTTTAGTTTTGATTTTTGTCCTTGAATTACAAAAAAAATCCACCATTTAGAGATTTTAGTAATTGATGCTTGAAATGATTGGTAGTAGATCTTTATAGTCAAGCCCTATATTCCCTATGGATTCAACCCTAACCTCCGGTTAGGTTAATTGCTAATAGTGACCACTTTCTTTTGGGAGCATGAACATCATGAAAAATTATGGCGCTGTTGCCGGGGAAAATGGCTAAGTTCTTGACTTGATTTCATTATTAGTTAGTTCAAGTATTAATTTCTAGATTCTCTTGTATTTTACTTTTATTGTTGTTTTTTTGTTTGGTTTTATTTGCAGGGTGTACTAGGTTATATTCCTTACACAAGAAGCCAAGGAATCCCTTAGCTCCAATCAATTTGGAGATCCATTGACTCTTTAGAAGACTGGCTTAGGTGAACGAGGATATTGCGGGTGAGGAAGAAATGAACATGAATGATGTTATGGGAAGAGAAGAAAATCCACCTCTGAGGGATGATAGACCGCAACTTAGGGATTTCAGCGAGAACGCTTATGGTTGGAATCAATATCATTTGAACCCTATGGTTATGGACGTTACTAGTGCTATAATGTTGCCTCTATTATTGACAGATGCTAAGTTCTCAGTGTTAAGTAGATTACTTTAAATGCTCCAAAACCTCGGGTTATTTCCAAGGCTACCTTCAGAGGATCCCCATCATCATCCCCATAATGTTATCTTCGTCTGCAAGAGTGTCATGGGGACATAAAATCTTTCACTTGACATGCTTGGTTTCAATGAGTCTAAGTGATGTAGACTCTACACCCCTGACTCTAAACAGAGTTTGTAGATCAAACAAGGAAAGAGGATGGAGGTAGATCTCTTCAAGGCTGCCTCATGAATCTACTCTGCGATGAGGCTGGCCTAATCAATCATATTGCAGCTAAGGCGCTGAGATATTTCCCAAGGTGAAAGAAGCTTAAGCTCAAAGATCAAATAAAAAATTTTGAGCAACTGCCAGATAACTCTATTAGTACCATATGAGAGAGATTCACTAAATGCTTGAGGATGGTCCCCGTTCATAAGATTGTTGATGATGCCTTGGTTGAGATTTTCTATCGAGAGCTTGATAAGAATAGTCAAACTTGTGTCGATACAATCATGGGAGGCATATTTCTTGACCAACCTTTTGCATTGATAGCCGTAAGGATGGAGCAAGAGGTCAAAACAAATAGAGCATGGGGTCAATGAGAGCGGGGTGCGATGAAACCTTTTTGTGTGGTCAACACCACTAAGGATGGAGCAAGTGGTTAAAACCAATAGATCTTGGGGTCAAAGAGAGCTAGGCGTAATGAAGAACTCTTGTGTGGTCAACACAAACAATAAGCAAGAAAAGGTCAATGAAGAGATCATAGAACAACTTGCACAACTTTGCACAAGTATGGACTTAGTATTAAAGCAAAATCAAGCAAGTGTTCAAGCAGTAGCACTTTGTCTATTGGAGGTAAGGTTCCGAGAATTAAGTTTGGCACTATATTCATGATGGTGCTTATAGAGATACAAGGTGGCTACTATAAAAGAGATAGAGTGTTGGACGCTGAATGGGGTAGAAGAGATGGCTACAGGAATGACCCTTATATGCCGCCCCACAACTGTGATGTCGTGCCAAGTAATTTGAGGCTTGAAGAGATGTTTGACAAATTATTAAAAAGAGCCAACCACCAAGATGAGACCTTTATAGGAATAAAGTCGGACATTTCAAGTATAAATCAAAAGATAGAGTCTCACTCCATTACAATTAAACAACTAGAACAATAATTTGGGAAAGTTTCTTCACAATTGAATTAATACCAAAATGGTACCTTACCAAGCAATATAGTTCAAAATCCAAAGAATGATGGGCATTGCATGGCAGTCATGACTAGGAGTGGTAAAAGCACCATCGATCCCCTATGCTATTGGTTAAGGATAAAGTTTATGAGAAGGGAATTAGTGATAAAGTTTTGATTGAGGGACAAAGTCGAGAGAGTAATAGGGTACAAGGTAAAGAGGTGAAAGAGAAATAGAAAGTCAAGTTAATCCCAAAACCACCTCCTCCTTTCCCTAAAAAACTTAAGAAAAAAGAGGAAGATGGTAAATTTAAGCATTTCCTTTCAATGTTGAAATAATTGTCCATCAACATCCCCCTCTTAGAAGCTTTGGAGAAGATGCTCGGGTATGCTAAGTATATGAAGGATTTGGTGATAAAGAAGTGCACTTTGAGCCAAGAGCTCTCACAAGAGCTCCAATAATGTAGTGCTATCATGACTAAGTGCCTTGTGCAAAAACGAGAGGACCTCGGTGCATTCACCATTCCTTGCACCATTGGTGATGTAGAATTCACAAGAGCATTGTGTAACTTAGGAGTGAGTATTAATCTAATACCTCTTGCCATGTTTAAAAAGCTTGGCCTTGGCACTCCTACTCCGATGCGAATGTGGTTGCTCATGGTGGATCGAACTACCAAAAAACTGGAAGGAATATTTCTTGATGTGCTTATAAAGGTTGATAAATTCATTTTTCTACTGAATTTCGTGATCCTTGGTTGTGAGGTTGATTTTGAGGTGCCCATTATTTTAGGAAGACCATTTCTAGCCATCGAGAAAGCCTTGTTGGATATGGATTCAGGTCAACTTTGGTTCAGGATCAATGATACAGAAGTAATATTTGACATCCGCCAATCTATGAAACATTCGGATGAGTTCAAGGGTGAAGTTTGGGCCATTAAAGATTTTTGATGATGGATGATGACAAAGTTGAGCCACAACGTTAAACAAGGCACTTCTTGGGAGGAAACCCAAGTATCATTTTTGTTTTTGGATTGTTTTAAGTTTATGTTTTTTGTTTGAATTGTTAGGTAATAGTTTGGTACTTGTTTTGATGTGTGAAACATTGAATCAGTTGTATCATTCTGGACATTGGTGTATCTTGAAGTGTGATTTGTAGGAACTAATCAAAAGCTGAAGCATTTAAGAAAATAGCATTTGGAGCAGCCTTTACGAGTAGGCCTATGTGTCATAGCTCATACTATGATTCGTAGTCATGCCTCATAGAGGGAAACAATAAGGAATTAAAGTTGGCACACACACTATGAGCCAATCTTATGAGTCGTAGTGTCCCTACGAGTCGTAAGTGAGGTTCATAGTGCCCAAGTATGAATTCAAATTTCTCCAACTATTTAGGTCGGATACGAGACCATGACCGATGAGTCGTAGGAGCCCCTGCAACTCATAGTCGGTGTTTCGTAGCCCCGATACCCAATTTTTAAAATGTCGGTCCTATTGAATATAAAAGGGGTCAAAATTCATTTTGACCCATAAGCCATCATTTTTGTGCCCTAATCAGAAATATTTCCCAAATCCCTTTCCCTCTTCGCTATTTTGATCACCTTCTCGACCTTCCACATCACTTTCTGGAGAGTATTCTGGCGAGGCTATATTTCTATAGTTTTTGGCTCCCTCTTTCTTTCTCAATACATCTCTTTTTTTTTCTCACTCATTTGGTCTCATGGCCCTGAAAAGCAAAAAAGAGGCTATCAAAGCTTTGGGAAGGCGATTAATGCATGAGGCATCTGAAACTAAACAATCGAAGGGCTCTATTGATGTATATAGAGTCAGGATAGACCTTGAGGCAAATGCGCCTCAAAGCCGAGCCCGCACTACATAAGTACCAGTAGAGATCGATAGTCCCTCTCAGTCTAAGGAGGAGGGAAATAGTGATGGGTCCAAGAGCAGCTCACCACAGATGACTCCCACACATACCGAGATAGATTCTGAGGAGGGGTTGCTCGCTCAATAGGAGAAAGTAGAATTATAACCCCCGGCGGACCCAAGATGGGGGATTCCAGTAATAAAG